>WOVY01000265.1:1322500-1579056 GCA_013436015.1 Rhipicephalus annulatus | reverse complement strand
TTGCTCGCCCTCTTTCTACGTCGGGGCTTTCTGATAACATTGCCCGATTGCTGTTATCTTGCTGTTTTCTTTTCTTTCATGCCAACCTGCGATTGGCTGCGTAGCGCTTAAAAACGCGCCGCAAGGTGAATAAACTGGGATTGTCTTCCTGGCACTGCTTGAGTCGTCTCTTTCCTGGGCCGCTGTCGTCCAGCCGCCGAATACGTAACAGCTGGTGGCAGCGGTGGCGGCGGTATGGAGCGCACGTCGAGGGCGGCCTTGGCGTCCGGTTTGGTGAAGCAGCGCTTGCTTGCTTGACTTCATTGGGAGCATTAGCAGCATTTACTTGGTAGTCGAGGTTCTTTTGTATTTGTTGTTGACTTTGCTAAATAGTAGTACATATAACGGGTAGCAGACTTGTTAAAGCAGTCATGATCCTCACGTCGTTAACGAAACCCAACCTAGTGCTGCTAGCTGAAGAGCTCGGTATCCCTGTACAGAAGTCTATGCGGAAGCCTGCAATTATCGAAGCGATATCCAAATGCGGAGCAAACGACGACGAAGTCGAGGTGTTGGAGGGCAGTCTCGGAAAGGCTCAAAGAACGAGAAGTAGAACTGAAGTTAAAAGAGATGCAACTGCATAACCTTGAACGCAATGACAGTTTCGATATGCGAGGATACATGCAACCTTTCAAGGCTGGCAGTGACATCACTTTGTATCTCGTCAACTTTGAGAGGACGTGTACAAGAGCTGCACTTGCAAAAGAGACATGGTCACAACGCCTGTTGACATTACTTCCAAATGAGGCAGCCGATGTAATCGCGAGAATGCCAGATGAAGATGCTTATGATTACGAAAAGTGAAACTTCATTTGAGGCGAAAAGGTACAGCTTGTCAACAGAAGCCTTGAGGATGAAGTTCCGTAACACGAGGCGTGGCCAAGGGGAGTCATTTTTCAGAATTCGCCTACAAATCCATGAGCTTGTTAGAGAATGGCTTAAGAGTGTGCCAACGCATACGAGAACAAGCAACGTCTGATTGAACTGTTTGCGCTCGGAGCAGTTTTATGCGTCCATTCCGGACCAAATGCGGCCTGGTGGATTCAGGACCAGCCAACGTAGAGACTTTGCAAACGGCAGCCCGCCAGCTTGGCGTACGAGTACCGTTCCCGTAGAATGGAAAGTTTCAAAGAACAAAGAAGAAGCCGTCAGGAGCGTTCAAGAAATTTCAGAAAAGGAACGAAAGAAACTAACCAAGGGAAACCAGGCGACAGTGTTCCAGCCCAAGGGCATGCAAGCCAACGCGAGTGAACCGAAAAGTTCCAAGTTCGAAGAAAAACAACCGCTGGTCTGCTATAAATGCCAACAACCGGGTCACATCGCAGTCGGTTGCCGACAGCCAGCAGTTTCCGTCAATTTGCTAACCGAAGAGAGCGATTTACTCTTGCCCTACACATATGACATGAAGGTGAACGGCATCAGTTGCAACGTTCTGCGCACACAGGAGCAACATTTGATATCGTCCACCCCGTCATTTGTTAAGCCCGAGAACTTAAACAGGTTCATGTGTATGGGTACGCCAGGCACTAGAGCCAGACATGAAGTGTTTGCCGGTAGCCAGAGTCGAAATGAAGGGCGCCTTCGGCACATTCGAAACTGATGCTGCGGTTTCCGATAAACTTCCTCAGAAAATTCCCTACATTTTTTCTAACCGATCAATGAGGGACTTCCAAAATGCGGACTGGAACTTAATGCTAAACCCTGTAATGGTCGTCACGAGGTCCCAAACAAGAGCTCATGCTACCAGCGCTACCCGTAACACGGAAATTACAGACCAGAGTGAACCGACACAAGCTACTGCACCCAAGCGAAACTGTTCCTGTCGACGCCAATTGTGTCGCGCCTGCCATTGATAGCAGCACTCCCGTCGGTAATGCGCTCTCAGGTGAAGCGATAACCCAGTCATGTAAAATTTTCAGCTTCTAGCAAGTTAGACAAAAGCGCTCCTCAAAATGGAGCAGGCAACGACGAGTCGCTGAAGACGTTGCGGGGAAAAATCAAAACGGAAACAAAAGGAGCCGTATCGTTCATAGTCAAAGAAGGCATTTTGTACAGAAACTTCAAAACAAGAAAGGCAGAACTTTGAACAGCTTGTCGTTCCCAAAAGTATCGAGTCGCACTTTTGGGTTTGGTTCACAGCGATAGCTGGGCTGGCCATTTAGGTATCAACAAGACCAAGAGCAGGTTATTGAACGACTACTACTGGCCGATGTGCTTCAAAGAATCGGAGAACTGGGTACGTTCCTGCAACGTTTTGCCAAAGGACGGGGCGGCCAAACGAAAAACTCAAAGCACCTTTGGTCCAAGTGCCTTTGATTGGCGAACCCTTTCGCAGATTAGTTGTCGACATTGTAGGTCCATTACCAGTAACAGCGGCGGGCCAACAAATACTTGCTAACACTCATTTCCCTGCTACGAAGTTCCCGGAAGCAGTGGTGTTACCCGAATTAAGCTCCACTGCATTGTTGTAAACGCGCTACTCGGCGTCTTTGCAAGAATTGGATTTCCTAGTGAAATCCAATGCGACCAAGGTTCTGTGTTTCCAAGGCGCTCCACAACGACGTTCTTGAAGAAATGCGGCATATCCGTTCACCACAGCTCATCTAGTCTCTACCATCCGCAAAGTAATTCAGTCGAGAAACTTCACTCTGTAATGAAGCGCATTCTGCGTGCACTCTGTTTCGAGAAAGGCGCCGACTGGACGAAGCTGTTCCCCGCGATGCTCTTTGCTCTGCGCTCCGTCCGTCCTCACCACGAAGCGACTGGGTTCACGCCGGCGGAACTTGTTTACGGTCGAGCGCTTCGCTCCCCGCTAACGTTGTTGAAAGAAAAGTGGGAAGACAAGTTCGTAGACAAATCAGTTGTCGAGTACGTGCTGACCTTGTTGAAGCGCCTACGTGAATCGCAAGAACTGGCGCAGATAAACATGGCAGAAGCGCAGCAACGCTCAAAGGTGTACTACGACAGATCCGCACGCACACGAACCTTCAAGGAAGCGATAAAGTGCTGATTCTGCGGTCGTCAAAGGCAAATAAACTGGAAGTAGCATGGGATGGGCCGGTCACGATTAAACAAAAGCTCTCCGACACCAATTACTTGGTAACGACGCCCGGTAAACGCAATGATGTGACGATATATCACTGCAATCTAATGAAGCCTTTTATCGAACGCAGTGAGACGTTGAGCATTGTCCTTAACGAGCCTGAAGAGATCAACGTTCCTCTACCCCAAGTGCCAAGGCCCTGCTCTTCCCCATCAACAGAAGAGATAGTCCAATCTGTCACTAAACAAGCTTCTCTAACTGACAAGCAAAGAAAGGAGTTAGAACTGCTGTGCGCACTTCAGAGACTTGTTTAGTCCCACTCCCGGCAGGACAAATCTCGTGGAGCACGACATTGAGTTAACATCCAACCAACCTTTCCGAACCAGGATGCACAGATTTTCCCCCCGTCACGAGAAGATCCTGAACGATTGTGTTCAAAACATGTTGACACTGGGTCTATCGTGCCAGGAGAAAGCGAGTATGTGTCACCTATGTTTATTGTAGAAAGTCCAGGCAAGGAACCGCGACCCTGCATCGATTATCGAAAATTGAATGCGATAACAAAAACAAAGATGTTTCCCATTCAAACGTTGAGGGCTTGATCGAGAAAGTGTCCGCGGCACGGTACGTTTCTACGTTAGATTTGGTACGCGGTTTCTGGCAAGTGCCACTAACGGAAAACGCCAGTAAGCTCGCCACTTTCATGACACCGACAGGCACATATCGCCCTCTTGTGCTCACTTTGGCCTCAAGAATGCACCCTTCGCATTTTCAAGGTTAATGCATGAAGTGCTCAAAGGAGCCGAGTCGTTCGCTGTTCCGTACCTTGACGACATAGCTGTTTTTTCGAGCACCTGGCAACAGCATTTGGAACATCTGCAGCAGGTATTCCTTCGAATACACGAGGCAGGCTTGACTCTCAACTCGCCAAATGTCGTCTTGCGAGCTCTGAAGTCCACTACTTGGGGCATGTTGTTGGCCAAGGGAAGCGACGTCCTTCCGAAATAAAAGTTGAAGCAATCACTAGCTTTCCTTTGCCGAAAACAAAGACTAACTTGCGTTCCTTTTTGGGTTTAGCCGACTACTACAGAAGCTACATTCCCAACTTCGCAAATATCGCTAGTCCTCTCACAGACGCACTGCGCAAAACTGAGCCAACTATTGTAAGTTGGAATAAGGCTCGTAAAGATGCTTTTGCTGGATCAAAAAGATTCTTGTCAGCAAACCGGTCCTCGCGGCACCAGATTACTCTCTCCCCCCTTCTTAGTTCAGTGTGACGCCAGTGACCGCGAATGGGCGTTGTTCTAAGTCAAGTGAACAAAAGGGCGAGGAACATCCTCTTGTCTACGCCAGTCGAAAACTAACATCACGCGAGCAAGCCTACAGTACAACTGAAAAAGAATGTGCTTGCTTGGTCTGGGCTCTCGAAAAGCTGTCGTGTTACCTTAAAGGCTCCTCATTTGTTTTTGAAACTGATCACTCACCTTTAGTGTGGTTAAATCAAATGTCGAACAAAAACAGCCGCTTGATGCGTTGGAGTCTAGCACTTCAGCAATTTGATTTCTCAGTGCGGCACAAGAAAGGCAAACACCATGCTAATGCGGACTGCCTTAGCCGAACCTATTGAGTGTTCCTTGTTTCTTTTGTGTGCATGCAACTTGGCGCAAGTATATATATTTTTCTTTCCTATCGTGTTCGCCTTTCACGTTATCTGCTCCCAGTGAAATCAACTGTCGGGCTTTTCTAAGCTTGGGCGCCAGGTTGCTTTTGACGTGGTTTTCTGCGTTTCTACCGCTCGTCCACTCAGCCATTTCAGATCCTGTCGTACCAGATGGCGAAATCAACCCTGCTCCAGGCGCCTGCAGCCAACTCCCGAGCTGCAGCCAATCGACACTCGGCGAGTGGTGCCCGTTCTGAACATTGCCTGTTCTCGACATTGCCTCCTCTTGGCCTTTAATGCCAACCTTCGCGGGCGTGTTCCAGCCAGACGACGCGCAATGCCCATTTCCATTTCCTTCTGCGGTGGCTCACTTCAACGACCAGTGCCACCATGCACCTCAGGGTCTTCGCCCACCTGTGCACAAAGACAACATGACCGTGCGAAACGTGTCAGTGCTGTGCTTGGAGACCTGCCCACGTGTTGGCTACCTGTTACCACCTCCAGCCGTTCATGAACGTCATCCTCTTGAACGCCTTCGCTAGGGGTAGCTTTGGCCGAGTTGTAACGTTGCAGTGCTCGCCCTCTTTCTACGTCGGGGCTTTCTGATAACATTGCCCGATTGCGTTATCTTGCTGTTTTTTTTTTCTCCATGCCAACCTGCGATTGGCTGCGTAGCGCTTAAAAACGCGCCGCAAGGTGAATAAACTGGGATTGTCTTCCTGGCACTGCTTGAGTCGTCTCTTTCCTGGGCCGGCTGTCGTCCAGCCGCCGAATACGTAACACCACCCAAACTGGGGAAACTCAAAATTCAATGCCACTGCGGGAACTGGCTTCATCTGTAGCGACCCATTAACTTTTTTTACTTGATGATGAGAAGCCCTACATTCCTACGAGGGTCGATGTACAGCAGCTGCTCGAAACCTGACATTTTCTCTGCGCATCACTTTTTGGCACAAGCATCAAGTAGTTTTTAGACATCGGACGCATGGTAGCGAACACAACCCTAGTTACCCTCAACATCAAACGCTTCGCCAGTGGACCAACCACCGAAAACCATCCAGAGGATCATTTCGTCTGTATTCCAAACCAACATAGAAAACGCATGTGCAAAGGCTTATTTTCTGGCGTTGAGCAAGCGATCAAAGAAGCAGCACAGAGTGTGATGTGCACGCTGACGTGCTCTTCAAGGCTCTCGGAAATGGACGTGGAATTAGAGCGACTTTGCGTGATTCACCGGCGTGCGGAGCGCAATATTGGTGCACAAATTAATTGAAATTCTCCGTATAGCAAGGCGCGCGTAAAATAAGATCCAGCGTCGTATCGATAAACTGGAGTTCCAACGGTGGGCAAAGTTTTGCGATTCTCTAGACCCTCGCAAACCACACTCTCAAATATGGCAAACGCTTGAGGCCTACGCACGTTTCCCGAACGTTTCCCAATAAAGCCTTGGCACTTTTACAAAATAGAAAAGACTTCGAGAAAGCGGAAGATTTTTTTAGGAGATTGCAAGCACCTGACTATGCACAGGAGTCCTTACTGCTGATAACGAACCACACTCCCTTGATCCGTGCATAGACCTATCTTTTTCAATGGACGAGCTCACGCAGCTCTTCCTTCGTGTAACCGATCGTCGTCGCCCGGACCTGATGGTATATCATACCGTCTACTGTTCCAACTTGGTTATAGCGCACACAGTGGCTTTACTGAACGAGTTTATTGAGTTTTGGCGAGCTGGAGCTCTTTTCAGAGAGTAGAAAACACGCCGTTTGGTCCCAATTCTCAACCTGAAAGATCACCTCTAGAACTGGCATCATACCGACCAATAGTGGCTAGTTGCATGGGCAATTGATGGCGCGAATGATACTTGCCAGGCTCGAGTGGTTCTTAGAGCGCTGCAGAGCATATTCGAATGCCATGGCCGACACGCTCGCGAAGCCATACTTTCACGCCCTGAGTCAGTTAGTGGCTTGGGTGGTGAGTGTATCGCTGGATCTTCTGCTACCTTCATGTTGAGATCATTGTTTAAGGGAAACTGATGATGGCTGGCAATCTGAGCAATACATACACTGTGGTGTTCCCCAATGTGGTGTATTGAGCCCCACACTATGTAGTCTTGTTTGATCGGCCTCGTGGAAACTATAGCAGAGTCTGTTGCAGATATATATCTATGCAGACAATGCTGGAGTTTGTACATCTGGTGTAACACGCCCACAGATACGTGCGACACTTCAGAAAGCACTAAACTCTATTTTGGCGTACCTAAGAGAACAAAGCCGCAAGATTTCTTCAGACTAATTGGAGCTGGTTTCTTTCCCGTGGAAGGCAATGACGTCATATTCCGTCACCATGATGGACCAAATGTCAGCTACACCAGCACACACATGTTTTTGGGAGTCACCAATGATTGAAGTCTCTGCTGGAGTCCCCATGTGACCACTCTAAAAAAAGCGCCTAACAGCCATTGCCCTACTTTTCAACTTCCTCGGAGGAAAAAGTGGGGCATGTCAGTACACGCAATGTTGCAGCTATACTGGACGTTGTTCCTCGGGTACCTGCAGTACAGCTTGCCTCTTTTGACGAACACCTGCAAAAGTAGCATACGAATAATCGAAGGTGCCCAGGGTCAGGCACTCAGGGTTTTGTCTTGAACTACCACGCCGAATGTCCACAGTGGAGACCATCGCAATCGCTAAAGATCATCCGGCCTCAGTGCACATTACCCTAGAGATGCCTTCGAACAACACTACCCACCAATTCGCTTCGCTTTCCAGAAGACCGAACGAGTGCCTCCTTCTCTCAAAGAGTGTTGAGTTACCGTGAGTACCTTCTGTCAGGTTACACACTTCCGGAACGTATCCTACTACACCCTTGGTGTTGAACTGTCTGAACCTACGCTTGACAGTGCCAGGAATTCGCAAAAAGGCTGCTCTCTCGACACAGCTTTGAAGCAGCTGACTCTACTTATGCTGCACGAAGAATACAAACATCACGTTAAAATTTCTACAGATGGTTCGACAAATGTTGGGGATCTGCAGGAGCTGTGATCTTCCCAGCAATCGCCGAAACCATCCAATTTCGAACGACCTCACAAAACAACATCGATAGCCGCAGAGCTCGCGGCCCACCGTTGTGCACCCCGCCAGATTGATCAAGAAGCACCTTTAAATAGTGCATTTTCACTGATTCAAAACCACCTCTGTATTGTACTCGAACCGCGCTGCGTCATGGACCTCACGACCAATTGATGCTGGAAACATGACAGTTTTATTTTTAAGTACTACAGAACAAAAAAAAAATTATGTAACTTTTTAATGATCACCAGGCCACTACGGAATAGCCGATAGCTAACATGACGACGATGCAGCAAAGAACGCTCACAAAAACGACATCATAGATTCCATTCTATTGTCAAAGAGCGACATAGCAGCAAGGAATAATACTCTCGCGAATGATGTTGTCAGGTCTCTGTGAAACACGCGCGGATTTTCACACACCCGTCTTCACCGTCTGGATCAATACCTACAACTTTCCTCTCCATCTGGGTGATCAAGGTCTGAGACAACCGTTTTCTGACGCATGTGGATTGGAGCGTCTTAAACGCATTTGCTTTCCGCATAGGCTGGGAAGACATTTCTCCGTGTGACCATTGCGGCGCTGACAAAACCATCGAACATATTTGGTGTCACTGCCCTCAGTACAACTATCAAAAATAGTCCATGTCAGCAGTGTTTGCATGCCTTGACGACCAGCCGCTTTCCGAAAATTTACTTTTGGAATGCCGGAAAGACGGAGCTTCACGCCAAAAAGCGACGAAGGCCCTACTAAAGTTTCTGCAATCGACCCACCTCGTCGAACGCTTGTGACATTCTAGTGTGTGTGTATTTTCGCTTCCCTCCCACTCTATTTCTCTCATTCTCTTTTAATTACTTTTCTATCTCCCATTCCCGCTTTCTCAGTGGAGGGTAGCAAACCAGATTGTGCTTTGCGGATTACCTCCCTGCCTTTCTTCATACCTTCTCTCTCTCTCTCTATCACTCTATCTCTGTTTTTAAGCTTTTAGTACGTATTCCTATGCAAATGAAAAGAAAATTCTATTCCATTCCCCCGTCACCTAAATGCACGAGAGGAGACTGCAGAGATCTCGGGAAAAGCTGCAGAGATCTCGGGAAACTGAGGGGCATTTCACCAAGTGTCAACTTGGATTACCAAATTTAGTAAGGCGTCACAGTGCTTGCCGTCATAATTAAAAGTGATACGTCCATTTGAAATCATTGTGAGAAATGTTTTCTTAGCTTTGAGCTTCGAACAACAGGCGCGAAGAATGGGCTGGCAAGATTATACTGAAGAGTTAGAAATCGCAAGGACTTTCAACTATATGATTCACCTTAGACACATTGTTCATATTTCATTGACGCTTCGAGGACTTCATTAACACTAATGAAAAATACGCTGGTGGAGAAAATGGGTCGTCGTTACCTTATTATGCACTGTGAAATAGTTGAGATTCAAATATACCTGACAAAGAACGAGGCATAAATCTTAAGCATGCGCTCGGTTTGTCGCAGTGCGCCCCTTTTCGTAACATGTTAATGTATGAGGCTGGCTTGCTACCCCCAACTTTCACCCTGATTGACCCCCCCCCCCTCCAACCTGTGCCTACGGCTATAAATAAAGGCTGTGATCGAATTGGTAATAGTCCACAATTTCATGGAACGAACACACCAGATTGTATTCAAGGTAGTCCTGATCGGGGATTTGAAGGTACCACTGTCACGAGGCATGGTGCGTTTTTCTGTGTTCTCTGAGGTCCTCGAAACCTCATTTGAGAAACACTGCGTTAGCGCATCGTTTAGTACAGCCTCAATACTGATGGACATCATAATCCCGCTATATTAGTCTACCCAAAGTCGACACCAAGTCACTCTTCTTGCTTGAGTAACTCCCGGACTCACACTAAGGCCTCGATACCCTGGTTCTCACATACTTCTCAGGGTTGGCCTGATATTTATCTGCCGACAATGGACCGCGCATAACGCCATTAGAGACAAGCGGCCCGCTTGAAATCCACCCGAATAGCCCCAAGAGAGCTTCGTAGAACACCTGAAGCTTCTTCTAGAAAAAAAAAACCGTGATCTTGAGGCAAGCACAAACATATTCTCTGCCGAATGACTTTACACTGCACAGAATTCAACAGGTCCCGAATACACCTCATTGCCAAAAGTGCAGTTCCGTACCGACACCATTCCACACATATTGGCACTGGCCCAGAGCCACTACATCACAACGTTAATCACTCCGCTATAACATACATGGAAGGCCTGGGTCGCGAGTCTGAGCGAAACAACCTCATCGTGGACAATTCTCATTAACCGTATACGTACCATCTTAGGACAGACTATTTAATCCTGACCCTAGAGCTCAGACACGGACTTGAGTTTCAAACTTAAAGGTTTTTTTCTCTCTATTCTCTCCCTCATTTCCACACACTACTTCGGCTTGAAAGTATGATCAATGTAACTAGGCCACCGCTTATGGCAAATACAGTAGAATGTAGAACTTCTACGCCACCACTGAAATAGCAACAATCATTGGCCTCGTAGCAATGTTGCTCTGAGAGAATAGCACAAAATTTTCATACTCAAATGAGAAAAAGAGGAACTTTGCAGCATCTCGGTAGTGGTAAAGCTGGAATATGTCTGTGCTCGAAAATGTATTGACTATTTTCGAATATTCAATACTTTTTTGCAGGCATAACGCTCATTTGTATTGGCCACCGCCTGGGAGCCATATCACCTGTAAGCCCACTGCCTTCGCAAGAAAGTGCATCTGTGTTGGAAGAGATAATGACCTCACTTCACTGCTTGTCAGCGTTCGCTAAAAGCTTCCCATATTATCGGTATTTTCCAACCTTTATGTGGCGAAAATTCCAACGGGCTATGGATGACTACACGGCGTAAGCAGAATTTTTTTTGAAATTTATAGATCACTGGAGTTATTACTTTCAAGCAATTATTAACAAAACTTTTTTTTCAACATTTATAATTTGTTTCGCGTTATCAGTTTACGGTATCTTTCAGCGGAAGTAGAATCGCATTATGCTGCAATCTGTTACAGATCACTGAAGGTTTCGCTACTGCTTCATATCAGGATGTCCCCTACTTCATCATACTTTGTACAGGAAATATCTAACATGTTCTATCTGAAGAAGCGCGCAGCATGTATACACGATGATTCCGAAATGTTCAAAGGTCATCGGTTGAATTAAAAAAGGGCCATGAGAGGTGCACCGGAGGGGTGCTCATTGGTTTTAACGCAATGCAGGATTTGCGAATGACGTGCCTAAGCATGCCAATCATAAAATGGGCATTGTAAAGTGGTTCCGCGTGCAGTAGAATACAACACGGCTAGAAGGGAGAGAGAGAGAGATAATAAAATGAGGGAAAGGCAGGGAGGTTAACCAGAAATTGGAGCATCTAGTTTGCAGCTTTTACTATACGACAATTGTGCAGCGGCCCCGTCAAGTTCTCAGGAGGCTTCCTGTTCTGGACGTTGTCAGATCCCACTGCGTTGTCAAATTAAGTAGTGCTGTCATTTTAAAGTGATCGCCGAAGTTGTCTGAGCTAGTCACAACAGTTTTCTGGGCCAATAAAAGCTGACAAAAGAGCGTATCAACATAGTCTGGAGAAGCAGCATTTAAAAGGAAAAAAACTAAGTGAGAGCGTTACATGGCAGCATTTAATCATACTCGTAATAGATTTCAATTAGGGGTGAAATAGGTCATAGAGACATTATAAGAAAGCGCTTCTATTGGTCGGATCGCTTTATCTGCGTCTGCAGCGGGTGCTGCCGAGGCATAGGTCTACCAGTAGCCCCCATACACACGTCGGGAAAAGTGGCTCCAGTCCACTTTTGCATCCGTCCATGCATCTTTCTGTGTTCCCGTTCGTCCATCTAGTCAACACTCCAAGTACAACGATCTCGCATCTTTTCATCATATATTCCGCATATACACCGCAATCCAGCAAACATTCCAAGGACTAAACGAAAGGTGGCACACGCACACTTTCTTACGACTTGCGCTTCTTGTCTACTTCCCACCTTTAACCATCTCGAGTTCATGGTATATACTCTATCACTGTATTCATGGCACTGCAGCCCAACGCTCGATACACCTTTCTAAAACCAAGGAAGTTATGCCCAGCGAGTATAACCTAGCAAACTTTTCTTGTCCTGTAGGGCTCAATGTACATGTCGATGGCTGCTAATTGGGAATGAGGGAGAGGAGAATTTGGGTTTTTGGTTGATGCGTACGCTGCGAATTTTGTATTGTTCAACAACGCACAGGAGAAGTCTCGCACCGGCACTACCTTGCAGGTCAAAGCGTAAGACTGGTAACGCACTACGACTACGACGATGGACGAACGGGTGCCACTTCAAGGTGCTTCGCCCCTAAAAAGCATTGCTGTGTATTGCGTTGGGCAGGCGAGCTGAGGAGGACGTGAAGGAGTAAAGGAAAAGCTAGAGCAAAAGCACTACAATGTATTGCGTTTGGCATGCGAGGGGAGAACATACAGGAGTAAAGGAAAATCTTAAGCAAAAGCACTGTCATGTATTGCGTTGGGTTGTTGAGGAGAGGAAGATGGAAAGAAGTAAAGGAAAGGCTAAAGCTAGAACATTGTAATAAAGAGAGAGAGAGAGAGAGAA
Organism: Rhipicephalus annulatus; assembly: GCA_013436015.1. Classification (NCBI taxonomy): domain Eukaryota; kingdom Metazoa; phylum Arthropoda; class Arachnida; order Ixodida; family Ixodidae; genus Rhipicephalus; species Rhipicephalus annulatus. Next base: position 1,566,610 of record WOVY01000265.1, on the reverse strand, counting down.
ATGATGGCCGGGAGGTTGGCCTGATATTGGCATCTGGTTTGCTACCCAGCACTGGGGGTGGGGAAATAGGGGCAATGAAGAGGGTGTAGAGAGAGAAAAAAAAGGCACGTGCACTCATGAGAAAACTAAAACACACACAGGAAGGGCGTTCTGGCTACAACCGTTCAGAAAGGCTGGTCGATCGCAAAAAGTGCCGTAGCGCTTTCACGGCCTTTTTCTTTGAAGTTGCATCTTGTCAATATTGCAAAAATTCTTTCCTGCGACAGAGGTTTATTATCTAATTTGCTGAGTTCCTTGCGAAGGCAATGTCGTTGTCTAGTATACTCTAGACAGTCACAAAGGATATGTTGGATGGTTTCATTTTTGCCACAGTGGCCACAGGCTGCGGTGTCAGCCATACCAATGCAAAAAGCGTAGGCGTTGGTAAACGCAACGCCTAACCACAACCTACCTAAAAGGGTCTGGTCTGCTCGACAAAGCCTCGACGGAACTTGAAGACTTAGCATAAGGTCAAGCGACTACAGTTGGGTTATGCTCAAGGTTTGGTTGATTCCATTCTGGTGTGGTTTGCTGGCAAGCCAGCGGAGCTTTCGTGCAGCATCTTTCCTTGAAAGTGGTAGTAGTAGTTCATGATCTGCGTGGGCTGAACGGTCAGCTTGATCGGCGCGTTCATCGTCAATGATTCCACAATTAATGGGTAACCACTGAAATGTAATTTGGTGCCCTCTCTCAGTCAGGTGGTCTATAACCTCTGCTATCTCTAGTACCAGCTGCTCGTGTGGTCCACGGCGTAAGGCTGATAGTAGAGACTGCAGTGCCGCTTTCGAGTCGCACAACATAGTCCCTTTCCATGCAGATTGATCAATTACAAATTCCAACACGGTACGAAGGACTGCCCATTCTGCTGCCGTTGATGTTGTTGCGTGAGATTTCTTGAATTTAATCGTCGTGACCAACCTTGTTATCAAGACTGCTCCGGTTGAGCTGTTTGGCTGAACCGATTCGTCAATGTATATTGATTTGTGCAGGCGACGTGAGGAGGGTGGATTAGAGTAATGGAAAGGCTAAACCAAAGTAATTGCCATGTATTGCGTTGAGCACGCCCGGTGAGGAGCATGGAAAGAAGGAAAGGCTAAAGATAAAAGGATGTATGGCGTTGTTCAGGCGGGGTGAAGTGGATGGAAAAGATGGAAGGAAACGCTAAGGCAAAAGCATAGCCGTGTATGGCGTTGGGCACGCGAGGGTAGGAGCATGGCAAGAAAGAAAGGCTAACTAAATAATAACAATGCATGGCGTTGGTCAGTTGGGGTGAGGAAGTTGGAAAGGATCAAAGGAAAGGCTAAAGCGAAAGCATAGCCATGTATTGCGTTGGGCAGGCGAGGTGAGGAGAATGGAAAGGAGTGAAAAAATAGTTAAAGCAAAATCAGTGCTTTGTATTGCGATGGGCACGCTAGGTGAGGAGCATGGAAAAAGAAACGTCTAAACAAAAAATAACAATAAATGGCACTGGTCAGGTGGGGTGAGGAGGATGAGAAAGAGGTAAGGAAACGTTAAAGCAAAAGCATAGCCGTGTACGACGTTGGGCAGGTGGAACAATGTAAAACATATGCCCTGGGTAGCAAGGAGGTAGGAAAGGCAAGTGAAGGCAAGTATAGAAAAAGGAATGACCACTGTAAAGCGTAGCAAAGTCATGTATGGTGTCACGCACGCAGAATCATTCTAGAATAACCGTGTGTAGGAAGTGTGGAAAAGGAAGTGGGTGGAGGAGGAGTAAAAGGATGTTGTGGACCCAAGAGGCAAAAAAACCGAGATGGTAAAGAGTAGCTGTTGTGTATAGCGTTGGCCAGGCATAATCACGCGAAGCGTAGACAAGCATAGCAAGGAGATGAGAAATTCATGGAGCGAGACGAAAACAGATATAAGGAGAGGTGATAGCGACGCACACCAAAGCCACGTATGGCGTCCCGCAGGCGGAACACAACGAAATTTGTTCGTTCAAGTGTCCTAAAGGTGTGAGAGCAGCACTAGGTAGGGGAGTTACAACTAATCGGTTGCAGTTACATAGCACCATTTTAATATAGCCTTTCATAGCCAAAGGTGGGAAGAGAAGTAAGCGTGAAGACGAGCAATACGTGATTTATCAGCATAAAAAGAAAGAATGGAAATGTCAATGGCCATGTACGGCATCAGGCAAAAAAAACATTCAAAGCATAGTCATGTATGGCCGGAAGGTGGCAAGTTAGGATGGGGAGCTTAGAAATTAGGAAGAGGGAGAGATAATGACCGCATAGCATTGCATGGCATTAGCCAGGCATAAACAAGTAGAGCACAGCCATGTCCACTAAAATTAGGAAAAAAAGTAGTGAAGGTGAAAATGAAGAAAGGGCTAGGATAGGAAAAAAACTAAGTATAGCTACGTATGGCGTTAGGCAGAACTTTTATAGCAGAGCCAACTGTACCCAGAAAGAGAGAAGGGAAGGACGTTTGCTGAGGATGGAAAGAGATAGTAAGAGGGTAAAGCATGTGATAGCTATCTAGCACTTTTTTTTCTGTTTTTAGGGGTGAAGCTCCTCAAGGCGTGGGCCGTGCGTCTCCTGTACGTCCCAAACCTTGTATAGCAAGGGAATTAGAAGCGTGGGAACGAATAAGAAGAGGAAGGGTGTATGCCGTCATCATGTGCTGCCGTACTATCATGTAGTCACTTGGTGTCACTCATGAAAAGCCATGTGTAACGCAGGCAATCATAGTAAGTGTGTGAGGAAGGGCAGTCAAGGGCAGGAGAATCGGAAAGGAGAGAGAATACTTGTCTATGATATACCATGGCACTAAGACGGTTAAGTGAAATGATGGAAAGGGAGAGTGGTGTCGGAAAAAAGAGAATAAAAAGGAGGAGGGGCGAGGGTGCCACTGCATTACAAATTGAGGCTCCCTTTTCCGCCATTGAGGTCTAGGAGGCTGCACGGTGGGAACGAAAGGACATCCGAGCCTCACTGAAAGAACGCAGGTGGTTCAGCGGTGCTCACAGGCTGCGTTCGTCCTGCGTGCTTCTACTCGGGTGTGCCATCCCAAGCGCATTTCAATATCACATATTAATATTTTTACCAACAGCCCCCCAAATACAAGCTCCTCCATTCCTTCGCTAAACAATAGGTGACTTGCTGCTCCACATTTCTTGAAACGTTGATTCTGAGTGCAACTCCATAAAGGTTTGTGTGTCTGTGAGTATGTGTGTGTGTCATTTAACATCACGCAAGCAAAAAAACAAATCTGTTTGCACGGATCGCTGCAGGCCGCGCAACAAACATTAAGAAACTTCGAGATTGTTTTGTAGGATCCTATCCTGATAAGATTTGGCACTTCGAGTCAAGTGGTGGAGTTTTTTCTATATCTTGTTTATGCGTATCCTGAATACTAAAGCTGCCTTTTCTCATGCGATACAGGTGCACTACGCATAATTCTCACAATAAATTTAATATTCTGGAGTTGCAGAATTGGCACAATCTATAGTACTTTGTGGGTATTTATGAGGAATTTCGTTGCCTTATATTTCCACAGGCACCACTGAATTTTTGTTTTGCATACAGCAAAGCGCACATATAAATAAGTTTGGATTCCACTATGTTCATCGTCTTCTGGATGTTCAGAGCAGAAATGCATGCAATTGGCATGTAGTGTCATCGCTGCTCATTCCATGAAAGTATTCTTGCAGATGCAGCACATGCGAATGTTTCATTATCGCTAACGTTATTTTTAGTAAAAGGACACATGTAAACGTTCCTGAATTTGTATCTACTTCCCTTCTGGAACAAGAAACTTTATTTCCCGCTTTTTCAGGCATATAACTGGGCACATCAGAAAGGCCGCCTCAAGTTGGGAATCAAGTGATAGAAGCAATCCCTGCACCATCCTTTCCCGTCTGCTTCAAGAAGACAAGCTGAATTTTGCGGAAACTGTGACCTTTACCAGAGACATTATTCTCGGAGGCATCGAAACAGTAAGCACCGAATAATTATTCCTTTCGCGAAGCTTTTTCTGATGTATCAACAACGCAGGCACGCCCAAAAAGATCAACTTCTTGTAAATGTTTAACAGTCGTGCATCGAAAACTTCAGGGTAATCGGCAATCTCTTTGCGTAACCGTGTATGTATGTATGTATGTATGTATGTATGTATGTATGTATGTATGTATGTATGTATGTATGTATGTATGTATGTATGTATGTATGTATGTATGTATGTATGTAGACCGATGGCATGTATTTCGCAGGTGTTCCTAACTAAGCCTGGTAATAAACAATTTGAGATGACACAATGTTTTCTGAGGTGCCTTGATGGCCTATGTGTTGATGGTTGCATTTCTCCATCATTTTTACAGGTTGCTTTAGTGGTCACAGCTTGTTTGCAGCATTTGGCAAGGCACCCAGATGCTCAAGTAAAGGCTCGCACTGAGGTCGCCGCTGTATTTGCGGAAGATGTCACTGACTTTCAACCGGAGCATGTCGACCGTTTACCTTACCTGAACGCTTGCGTGAAAGAAAGCATGCGGTAGGTCGCGCAGCCGTTATTATTTTTTTTGAACGGCGTATATCTTCAGAGAATGCCGAACGCTGAAAATGAAAACGACGCAACGTGCTAGCTCATATGAATGTAAATTCTAACAGGATTACAGTACCAGTGTTCTTTTTGCATGAAAAAAAGAACCCAAAACAAAAGTGTTAAGGCAGCTTAGAACTAGTGTTCCAGATCCCGAAACAGCAGCCTAAATGGGTGATTTTAGTTTTTATGTTTCTCTCGTCTTCTATTCTCTCCCTTTATTTTAAATCTTTATTTTCTAGGATTTTTCTACTATTTCTTTCTTTTCCATTTCTTCCTGTGCCTATTTCTTTTGTAAATTTTTATATATACTATTTTTCAATATTTCACCTCTTCTTCCTCCTTCCGTTCTTGCGGTCTTTTTCATGCCAGCTCTTTTTTATTTCTCTAACTCTGTGTATTCTCCTCCAATGTTTTATTGGACGTTATGTCTCTTTATGCTCCTTGATATGTTCCTGCGTCTTTTCGCTCTCTCTATCTCTCAGTGTGCACTATCCACTCTCTCAAGCACATTAGTTTTGGAATTGCACGCCGGACAAAGCGGCCCTGTGCGAGAGCGCACGCAGGACGGACAGGTTTGAGGAGCCGAGTAGAAGATGAAGAAGACGACGAACAGAGGGCGCGCTGTCGAAATGTTGCGTCGCACGCACTGCAAGCACACAGTTAAGTAATGTTGATAGTGACATTCTAGTGGTACTGACATTGTGAACAGCCACTTTAAGACACTTGAAAAGATTTCTAGGAATGCGCAAGGAAGTCGAAACAAAAAATGTTTGACTGAGCAATAAGAGCAAGTTGTACTACCACGATAAGTATACAGCAAACTAGCGAAGTCCAAAGGATTAGACGGTATTTGAATATTAGTGGATTGCAAATAATTGATCCCTCAATTCAACAGATAGTGAAGCAGCCATAATAATCACTTTAAATTACCCACTCCTGACTTTACTGCGTTGAGTTCATGTTATTCACATAGATGGCGCCACAGTCCCGCCAAAAAGCGTGGACAAAGTTCTTCAAAGCGGTTTATCAAGCAGATTTATTTCGGAATTGAGCGACGATTCGTTAAGCGGTATTCTTTCTTCTGGGTATAGATAATAAGTGCAGAATTCTTTAGTAAACTGACTAGAACAAATATAAACGTTCATGAAATATTATTTGGCATCACGGTTGGCGCTGGGCCCTCTCCCGGTGTTGAGAAAAGTTTTTCACGATATTTTCCCGCTCCATGAAACGCGGGCCTTCGAAAACGCGACACATTTTCTTTTAGCACTTATAAGATGACAAAAGTAAGTGTTACCTCAATCTACGTTCCAGTGTTTGAGCACAGCGAATGAGCTAAACTTCACGTTGATGCGCGAGCAAATGCTAGGTGCTCTTTATGGCCCCTTGTAGTAGTCGAGAACCGCAGACTACAGGCCTGTCTTTTCTTTGTATTGCATCAACAATGTGTTTGTGCAGAATTTCGAAGTCTCTTACCTTTGCTCCTCGCTTACTCGCCCATGTCAGGTTGACTCCAGCGGTACCAGGAATCATACGAAAGCTGAATCACGACACCGTTCTCTCAGGCTACCTTATTCCCGCTAAGGTACGCATTCGTACTTTAAAATTTACGATCGCGTGGGGTTTTTTACGCACAGATGGGCTTGGCTTAATGCGAAAATTAGGTTCATTTCACTGAATTAACCATAGGCATTTTTGTAGAGAATGAGTGAAGTGAAGTGAAGTCTAGAAATAAACTCCGTTCGTTTGTGGTTGTCGTAGCGAATTTGTGTCTTTAGGGGGTGGTGAGCATTGAGTGTTCGTACGTCCGCGCAGAGAAAGCACATACAAGGTGCTAGAGTGTCTCAGAGTCACCGCGACGTTTGCATTGCGTGACATAAAAGGCGCTCAAGCTCCTCCGAGATTTTCATAACGAGAGCAGTAAAAGATGTATGTAGGAATTCGGCAGATCCCACTTACGTTCAGAACCAACGATATGCGAAGCATGCGGAGCGAAGGGGACTGTGTAGTATTTTTTTGTTGCGTGAAACATTACAAGATGACGCTGAACATATGTAAACTTGTTGTGTGCACAGACGTATGGTCAACAGTCGCAGAGAGAGAGAGAGATAAAGATGCTAGGAAAGGCAGGGAGGTTAACCAGACGCACATCTGGACGCAGATATTTTATATAACCACTTGTTTACACTTGCCTGACAATGCCAACAGCAACATGAGTATAAGCAACACCAGATCTTCGGAATAAGAAGAGCGGGCCCGCAGAAAGTGTGTTGCCTCCTGCTTCTCTTTCTCAACGACACACGTTGTTATATATATATATATATATATATATATATATATATATATATATATATATATATATATATATATATATATATATATATATATATATATATATATATATATATAATCAGGACCTAATGGTGACTGCAATAGAAAAATTTCTCGGACAGCCTTCACATAATTGCTATCGCAATAAAATGAGGATGTAGTACCGTGATTGGTGAAAGCTTTTAAACGGCAGCGATGACAGAAACACTGTCATCTCTTCGGCTTCATTGACACAGTGACGTGCGCTTTCTTACATCTCCCTGTGTTCCTCCTCAAAAAAAACATAACAGAAATAAACAGGAGGAGAATACATGGTACTATTAGTTGTCAACAGCTTTTCCCAACACACACACGCAGTTCTCTCGCAACAACGCTGACAGTGCTGTAAAGCGCTGACTTTTTGAACGCTTTAAAATTTTATGCATATACAATAATGAAGTGTTTGCCCATGTGTTGTGCAAGACAAAATAAATAATGAAATTATGGCATGAAAGTGCCGCATAAACTCAAAACAAGAAGCTCTGCCGGTAGTCGGCTCGAAACTTATGATCTGTAGCGCTGAAGCCCACCGACAGGATAATCATGGACGCTTCCAGAATATCTATATATATAAATCCAATGAACGTAATCAATTGAACGGATGATTACGCCAAGGGCGATCATAGCTTCGCTGGCGCCATCAGAGGTTTTAGCGCTGGTCGCCAGGCCGCAAGGCCAGTATGTGAGGCGTCGTAAAAAGTGGGAGGGCTGCATCAAGCTGACAATGGTGACAGTGAAAGATAGTGGCTTGGGCTAATTGCTACATCATGATGAACACAATACTGGAGCATTCATCGTTAAAGAGAGACTCACTCAGGGAAGGGGGGGAGGAGGGGTGCTCATGCAGGTGACAAGCGCCATTAGAAACATTTTGTTGAGCGTCTGCAAAAACACTGAGCGTGATACGGACTGCCAATACAAATGCCTGGCAGTCTGTGTTCGTATAGGGCTGGTACGGGCACACAACCAAATATTTCTAATGTACATGGTGAGAACGTACGTGCCGCGATGCTTAAGCTTCCTTGGTGAGGTGGGCTACAACAGTGCTTGAAACGCTGCATGCGCTTCAGCGCAGCCGCGAGACGGGCGAAATTGACCGTGGTCGCACTCGAATGTTGTCGAATGGCTCCATGCAGCGCATCCGTGGAAGAGCACGTAGCAGTTTAGTAAAGAGTGCGAAGTGAAGATCAATGAGACATAATTACGTACTAAACACTAGCAAAACAATGAAATACTTAGAAAAACTTCCCAAAAATTTGGGTGACCCTTTATCTTCGCCTTTAAGAGTTGAACGCGATAGGGAAATGTGGCCCCTATAGTTACGCGATTCAACCACTAAGTGCATACCTATTAATATGTTTTGCTACACTCACACACACACGCACGCACGCACGCACACACAGCGTTGATTGTACCAGAGCGCACGTGCGAAAGGTAAATACAGGTTTTTGATCTAAAGCAAGAGTAGAATGGCCTTGAAGATACACGCCGCGCGCTCGCCAACTCGGAGGCCATATAAATAGTCTCACAGTGCCTGACAGATGGCAAGAAATTATTTAGCGTTTCCTGCTTGCTTGATCAACGCCTTTAGAACGGCATGTTATGTTTACCGCTAGATGGACACAGTTGTTCATATTTAGAGCTGTTTGAAAGTTAGTGTGTGTTGTTAGGGGTGATGGGTGCCCTATCACGGTTTTTTTCGACGTAGTTTGATTGCATCCGAATTGCGTCTACAAATCGCCAAATGGGCTCGTTTTCGTCGTGACACCTGTCGAACAAAATGCGTTAAGGAGACTCCTTCCACTACATGTTATTTATGTTGTGTTTTTTTCGTAGCAGCTGCAATTAACATCGTGGCTTTGTGGTAGGGCACCTGCTTGCCACGTGAATAGCCCGGGTTTGGCCATTATCGGGACCGAACATTTTATTCTTTTCTTTCTCAATTTTTCGCTCACGGACAATTTTACAATTTTTAGCTCATAACCAATAGTGCCGACGCCCATGGCGGAATTTCTGTGACACGAGCTCTCTAACGCTATCGCGTGAACGCAGGAGAGAAACAGCAAGACAAGGGCAACTGAAGCTCCGCTGTCTTGACGGCTTTAACGGGGGAGATAGGACTGCGTAATTTGTTGTAATTATTAATGCAATAATACGACATAAATAAAAATCAAGTAAGGTGGACACAACATTATCCTTGCAGTGGCGGGTCCCTGATCTGCAACTTTCGAATTACGGGTTTGAAGCTCTATCAGCTCAGCTACTATAGCAGGCGTTCCAACCAATGGGTTCACTAGTAAAAGCTTCCGCTGCATAACGCGAAGGTTTAGGGTTTGCGACCCTATAACATCCAAAAGGCGTCTTTCTGGTTGGGTGCCTGTTCGTTTTTGCATTGCAGTGCGTCTGTGAGCAGTTGTGTATGCGTAAATATAACGCATACAGCAAGTACTTGGCTCGGGGCTTCTGACACTGCATTAGTGGAATAAAAACAGAAAACAAATGAAGCTGCTTCATTGCGCCTGATTAGGATCGCTCACCACTCAGATCAACACTGCTGCTCGGTCATGCATTCTAATGCGAGTAGTAGTGGCCATGAACAAAAAGTACTTTTCCTTCATTGTTTTTACTTTAATGCGAAGAACTGATATTAACAAAGTGCCTCACTTTAAAAAATTGCATCGTTACAAGTGTCACCATTAGTATCACTGAATATGTAGACAAGACGATCCCAGTAACAGACGTGAAATATATCTACAGATTTATTAATAATTTCCCGTAGACCTTGACAGAGATAATGGGACGTGAGATTAACTTTTTTAATAACTGTAGCTCTTTATTACAGCCCTGTTGCAGCTTCAATATTAGGAAATCAAGATTTCGTGTGCTTGCTTGCATGATGAGAGCTCCATATTTTTCCTTTCAACAGTTTCACTCATATCCTTCATTTTTTTTCAGACAACAATATACCTCCAAACCCTGGTGGCCAGCCAACTAGACAACCATTTCAGTAAGCCAGAGGTGTTCCAGCCTGAGCGGTGGTTATCAAACGAAAAAAGAGCTGATGACTGGGTCCACCAAGCGTCCGCCTCTTTGCCTTTCGGCGCTGGGAAGAGACCTTGTCTCGGCAGGAGAATAGCCGAGTTTGAAATATTTATTATTCTTTCTAAGGTATGAAACATATCCTTTTTAAGCAAGGTAAAAATACACAGTTCGCGTGTAACGTCATCCGAACGACTATAACATAGATGGACCTAATCTGACTTATTTGCGCTTGAAAGTATCAAGATATTTTCAACCACAAAATTTTCCCTCTCATAATTGCCACTTGAGGCAGTTGTTTTGAGTGAATCACCTCTCTGCAAATAATCTAGTGCGCACTTTATGGTTGCAGAGTGAACACAACCAAAACGGAAGGCGGAAGAGACACAGGTGCGCTGTAACCAAAAAGTGCATCCGTACGAACTAGCCCAACTATCAGTAATATAGCAATCTAGTGTCGAACTGGCTGTGAATGATTTTTCTTATGTGAGATAACAACAAAAAAATTACACATACACGGCTACAGCCCCTCTTGGCAGCCCTGTAAAGTCTACAGAGCTGAAGCGCATGCCTGCTACCATTTTATAAGTTTCCAACAATTTATCTAGGATTACTAGCAATTGTTTTATTTCTTTTACCTGAAATAAACTCCGATTATATTCAACGAGGCTCAAACAGTTCTGCATAGTCGTAGGTGAAATATATTCATTGCTCACGCTGCAATAATACTTAATTTATTAGACAGCACCACCTTTCCAGCACAACGGGTTCGGAAGTAAACATGTCACCCATCACCAAGTGGGTCGGTGTGCAGCCGCAAACGTGCTGTGATGTTGTTCAACCAACATATAAGTTTATTACGATGCTAAGATATACTTCGAACCATCAAAATGCCTTTGTCATATATATATTGTACCGAAGCATAGTGGCGCCAGCTCTGTACCAGCGTGAAAGAAGACGTTGACGTCCGTGTGTGGCTCGTGCTAGCCGGGTTCCTGCCTGTACCAGCTTGTTGCGGCTAACGTTTCTGGAATAATAACCTGTGTTTTTACGCAACCTTGCTCGTTGCATTTGGTGGAAACGTGCTGGGTAACGTCCTGGAGCTCCGCAGCCGTAAGCTACCATCTCAGTCCGCGATGACCGAGCGCGCCGATCCCCCACAAGGCTCTTCCACGCTGCCACCTGTCATGTGTTCTGGTGTACTTCGTCTGCGTGACCCACCAGTATACAACGGCACTGAAGATCAAGATGTCGAGGACTGGCTGGTAGAGTATGAGCATGCCAGTGCGATTAACAAGTGGGATGACCCTGCGAAGCTGACTCACGTCATCTTCTACTTGACGGGTTTGGCCAACCTATGGTTCACCAACCACCAAGCCGACATCCCCACCTGGTCGGTTTTCAAAGAGGCCGTCACCTCGTTTTTCGGTCGTCCAGCCATGCGTAAGCTTCGTGCTGAACTGGGACTGCGGGGACGATTTCAGCGAAATGGTGAGAGCTTCACGAGCTACATTGAGGATGTGATCAGCCTCTGTAGGCGAGTTGATTCCAGGATGACGGAGGCTGACAGAATAAAGAATATAATGAAAGGCATTGATGACGATGCTTTTCATATGCTTGTGGCCAAAGACCCACAGACCGTCACGGCCTTGATTCAGTTATGTCAAAGTTTCGATGAGCTGCGCAAGCAACGAGTTTCTACACGTCGCGCTAATACGCAAACAGCTGATATTTCGGCCTTGGAGTGCAAAAGCAGTGGCCCCGACTACAGCGTGTTAATGCCTCAAATTCAGCAGTACATCCGGGAGGAAGTTGCTCGACAGCTCTCTCTTGTCGCCACCATCAACGAGACCCCCACAACACTGGACCACTCACTTCGCCGTGCTATTCAGACGCAAGTTGCCGAGGCTCTCCCTTCGCCCGCATCCCCAATATCAGTGGCTGCACCGCTGACTTATGCAGAAGCCGTCCGCCGACCTCCTGCCCAACCGCCGCTTCCTTCATACAGTCCAGCCACCAACTACTACAGGTCACCAGTTTCAGTTTATCCGGTAAATCGGCCCTTTCCACCACCTCGAGCACCTGTAAACTCTTGGCGTACTCCGGATAACCGGCCCATTTGCTACAACTGCGGTATTCCAGGACATGTCGCGCGCTACTGTCGTCGCCGTGGATTATATTTTAATGATGTGCAGCATTCCGGCAACATACCTCGGCAATCAGAATCGCATGTGACACCCGATTCACATGACCCCCGTTCACGTCGACCAGACTTCAGCCGACGTCGATCTTCTTCACCCCGTCTTCGGTCTCCTTCCCCCATGCTTCGCCGTTCCAACCACGCACAGGAGGAAAACTAACAGTCGCAGTTCCTGAGGCAAGAGCTGCGCCACCGACGAAATTTCCAAGGCCTCATCTTTCGCCCCCTAACGAGATTGCCGTGTTTGTGGACGGTTTCGCCACAACTGCTCTTGTCGACACAGGTGCCGCTATTTGTATAATCAGTGAAGTGTTATGCCGCAAACTGAACAAAGTGACGACTCCCCTGGTTGAAATTTCTTTACGCACAGCGAGTTCGCAACACGTCCAACCTTCTGCCACATGCACTGCTCGTGTTGTGATTCAAGGAGTGCTTTACATCGTTGAATTTGTCGTCCTTCCGCATGCGTCTCATGAAATCATCCTGGGATGGAACTTTCTTTCCGCTAATCATGCGGTTGTTGACTGCGCTCGTGCTCAACTCGTTTTGTTTCCATTCAGCACGACATTCATAGATCTTCCTCGCTCACCCAAAAAGGTGATCGTCGCCGCTGACGTCGTCATTTCTGCTTTTTCGGTCGCCGCGGTATCTCTTTTGTGCGACTCCGTTTCCGATTCAACTGCCCTATTTATGCCGTCACGAGAATGCGCTCGTCGCCGGAACCTTGTCATCCCGTTTGCCGTCATAACACTTGCCGATGGCTCCAGTGCCATGTACGTGTGCAATCCGTTCCCTTGTCCCGCTACCTTATTGCATGGCGAATGCATTGGGAGTCTTGACACTTATGATGACATCTTTCCTTTCGATGCCCGTTCTGATACGACACCGATGTCCGTGGATGCTGTCACAGCTGGCACCGCGCCCTCACTACCTGACGAAGACGTTCTGTTGCGCAGCGTAGACACCGGCCTTACGCAAGACCAGCGCAATCAGCTCATTCAACTACTTGACCGTTTCCGCGCCTCCTTCGACCACGGACAACCTCCCTTGGGACGCACGTCAGTTGTCGCTCACCATATCGACACCGGTCATCATACTCCACTTCGTCAGCGCCCCTACCGCGTCTCGCAGGCCGAGCGTGACGTCATCACTCAACACGTCGACGAGATGCTGCAACGTGGTGTTATTCAGCACTCACACAGTCCTTGGGCTTCGCCAGTGGTCCTCGTGCGAAAAAAAGGATGGCTCCATCAGGTTTTGCGTGGATTATCGTCGACTAAACAACATCACACGCAAGGATGTTTATCCCCTGCCACGCATTGATGACGCCTTGGATTGCCTTCAAGGTGCGGAGTTTTTCTCTTCACTGGATCTGCGCTCTGGATATTGGCAAGTGCCAATGGCTGAACCAGACCGTCCAAAAACGGCGTTTGTGACCCCTGACGGCTTATATGAATTTAATGTAATGCCCTTTGGTCTTTGCAATGCGCCTGCGACTTTTGAAAGAATGATGGACAGTGTCCTCAGGGGACTTAAATGGCACATCTGTCTTTGCTATTTAGACGACATAGTTGTATTCTCGGCGAATTTTGAAACTCATCTTTCTCGTCTGGAACAAGTTCTCCAGTGCCTTACGGCAGCCGGGTTACAACTAAACTTCAAGAAATGTCGTTTTGGCGCCCGCAAACTCACAATTCTCGGCCATGTCGTTTCAAAAGAAGGAATATCGCCAGACCCTGCCAAACTGCGTGCCGTTGCCGAGTACCCCAAGCCTACTACTCTAAAGGAGCTTCGTAGTTTTGTAGGCTTGTGTTCCTATTTTCGGCGCTTCATTCGCAATTTTGCCTCTATAATTGCCCCTCTGACTCAGCTTCTCTCCCGTAGCGCGGACCTCTCAGGCTGGAATTCCCACTGCGATGAGGCATTCACGGTGCTACGCCGGCTACTCACCTCTCCACCAGTTCTCCGCCACTTCGATCCCAATGCACCCACTGAAATTCATACGGATGCAAGCGGTGTCGGCCTCGGTGCCATTCTCGCTCAACGCAAGGATGGCTGCGACGAGTACGTTGTCGCCTATGCCAGCCGTACACTAACGAAGGCAGAGTCCAACTATTCCGTCACGGAAAAGGAGTGCTTGGCTATCATTTGGGCTATAGGAAAATTTCGCACCTACCTTTACGGACGCCAGTTTGATGTTGTCACAGATCACCATGCCTTATGCTGGTTAGCGTCCATGAAAGATCCTACTGGCCGCCTCGCTCGTTGGGCTTTACGCCTTCAGGAATACGATATCCGTGTTGTTTATCGCTCAGGACGCAGACATTCCGACGCCGATGCACTATCCCGTTCTCCACTGCCTCCTGACCTTGCCTGCTTATCAACTGCCATTTGCGATTCGTCATCGTTGAGCATCACCGACATGCCATCCGAACAGCGCAAGGATCCTTGGATCAATTCTTTGCTCGACGTCCTCTCTCACAGTTCGTCAGAAGCGACTTCACGCTCCCTCTCTCGTCAAGCAAGACACTTTGCTGTCCGTGAAGGCTTGTTGTATCGCCGCAATTACGTGACGGACGGCCGTAGGTGGCTCCTTGTCATCCCTCGTCATTTGCGTTCGGACATCTGCGCTGCCTTTCACGATGACCCCCAGTGTGGCCACGCTGGAGTATTTAAGACTTACTCTCGCCTTCGTCTAAGATACTACTGGCGCGGCATGTATCGGCACGTTCGCCAGTACGTTCGGTCATGCACCACGTGTCAACGACGCAAGACGCCTTCTCACAGCACTGCTGGCCCTTTGCAACCCTTAACCTGCCCAGCGAGACCATTCGACCGCGTCGGAATTGATATTTATGGTCCTCTACCCAACTCTCTTCGAGGCAACCGGTGGATTATCGTCGCCGTGGATCATTTGACACGCTACGCTGAAACATCTGCGCTGCCTGCTACCACTGCGAAAGACGTTGCGTCCTTTCTTCTTCACCATCTCATTTTGCGACACGGTGCACCTCGTGAATTAGTGAGTGACCGTGGACGCGTGTTTCTCTCGAACGCCATCGACGAGCTACTCAAGGCATGTCGCACGGTCCATCGGAAATCCTCGGCATACCATCCTCAAACCAATGGCATGACGGAACGCTTTAACCGTACCCTTGGAGATATGCTTGCCATGTACGCCTCTGACGACCACACTAATTGGGACCAAGTGCTCCCTTTTGTCACGTACGCATACAACTCTGCGCCACAAACAACCACTGGCTTTTCTCCTTACTTCCTCCTGTACGGACGTGAGCCATCATGCTCCATGGACACCATTCTCCCTTACAGGCCTGATGTTTCCGAAGCGACGCCTGTTTCCGAAGCAGCTGCTTATGCCGAAGAGTGTCGTCAACTCGCTCGCTCATTTACCGCACAAGATCAATGGCGCCAGAAAACTGACCACGATTCCTCTGCGTCTACTGTACGCTATAACCCAGGAATGCTGGTTTGGCTCTGGGTCCCGTCTACCCCTCCCGGTCTTTCCCCGAAGCTTTCGTCGAAATATCATGGCCCCTACCGTGTGGTGCGGCAAACATCTCCTGTCAACTATGAAGTTGAGCCCATTGATCCACCTGCGGACCAACGCTGCCGTGGGCGTGAAACAGTACACGTATCACGCCTCAAACCGTGCTATGACCCCCTTGTCGTGTCCTTTCCCTAGGTCGCCAGGTTGGCTCCTTTCTGCGCGGGGAGTAATTGTACCGAAGCATAGTGGCGCCAGCTCTGTACCAGCGTGAAAGAAGACGTTGACGTCCGTGTGTGGCTCGTGCTAGCCGGGTTCCTGCCTGTACCAGCTTGTTGCGGCTAACGTTTCTGGAATAATAACCTGTGTTTTTACGCAACCTTGTTCGTTGCAATATATATATATATATATATATATATATATATATATATATATAAACAAACTTGTCAACATTGCAAGGGAGCATATCCTAAATCATCATTAAGAGGTCGTAGTACTTGCACAGCAACATGAATCTGTGGAAACCCCGCCTCCGTAGCATTCACTTCAATGACAAGAAAAGTTGTCGCGCAGAAAGCGGGCTTCCCTTTGATTGATAGATATGTGGGGTTTAACGTCCCAAAACCACTATATGATTATGAGAGACGCCGTAGTGGAGGGCTCCGGAAATTTAGACCACCTGGGGTTCTTTAACGTGCACCCAAATCTGAGCACACGGGCCTACAACATTTCCGCCTCCATCGGAAATGCAGCCGCCGCAGCCGGGATACGAACCCGCGACCTGCGGGGCAGCAGCCGAGCGGGCTTCCCTTTATACTAAAAACGACACCATAAGACGTGGTCGGGGACAACATGTAAATGTCAAGTAAATACATCAACTGGACACCATCGGTATTCGCTGTTGCAAGAGCTATACCTTACATGCTATCACAAAAAATGTGTGATGACTATGCTATTTTCCGCATCCGGTTCTTGTATTAGCGTACCATCCTTCTGAAAATCTAGTAGAAAGTATTACCATGGCCGCTCTATGCGGACTAAAAGCAGATGCCTGCTCCCGCGCTCGCTGTCTCGTAGAAAAAGACGTTTTCTGAGCACGTGTCTAGCTCTTGCTCATGCTGGTGCAGAAAAGGACATTTTGCTGTTGTAATGAACGTCTTGGTTGCTTGTTTACAGTGTATGGCTACAATATGTTATTTCTATTGCTTATGTATACTGATACCAAAGTAGTAGGAAGGAGGGAAGGAAGATGAAGAAGAGAGAAAGCACCCCGCAGGGGCGTCTGCGTAAGTAGGCGTAAGGTGTGTGGCGACACCATGGACCCGAGCTAACGAGAGGGTTTAGACTCACTCCCATGCCTAGCCGTGCTTGGCTTTGCCGTGTCCGGGGAAAGCGGGACCCTGGGGGTTGAGCCAATACCGGGTGATGGGACATTTAAGGCCCCCTGGCAGATGCAACAGACTTCTCTGACCCCGGCTTCACATAGACGGCACCTCTAGGGTGACCCACCCAGGGGGAATCAGCAGCCTCCTTTTCCTGTCTCTCTCTTCCTTCTGATATTGGTCTTCTCTCTCTTCCAATCTTCCCTGTCACCTCCTCACTTCTGTTTACTTTCATCTTCCAGGCGGCAAGGGTTAACCTTGTGTATGTACCCTCTTCTGGTCACATATTATTGGGTTATAGTGGCTTTGTACAGCTGGCGCTGGCATGCCTTTATAATGGTGCTGCCGCGTCCCCATGTTGGGCTCGATGGTGGGCGGCTGGCATGGCTGCTCAATGTATATATACTTCATAGCCTCTTCTTCATTTCCTAGTGTCTGATCGCCCTCCTCCTAAGAGGGGGCGCACCGGAGCAACACTGAATGTATTCGTAAAGCCAAAAGAAAATTTTCCGCGCTTCTATGTGGCCCACTGTGAAAAACAAGAAAAGAAAGCAACAACCATCTCTCCATTTGTCCTTTCCAAATGCCTCCCGAGTACCCTTGGTCCATAATATCAAGCTACACGTATGGCTAGTGAGGACCTTCTTCTCGAAGTCTAAACCAAGACCCATTATGAAAACATGACAAAACTCACCTCTTTTGGAAGCACACTGTATCTGTCACACCACACCACTCCCTGAACAGTTCCCGAGGCGCAGTGTCCGATCAAGACCTAATTATTCTGACAGAAATTGAACTCCTTGAGTGCTGGAACGAACAGCATGTAACGCGTCTACAGAGAATTAAGATTTGGTGTGACAACCAAGGAACGCCGACAAAGCACCTCATTTTTACAATTTGCACAAGCACCCTTTCAGAATGTATAGAAACAGGCTACTTGAAGTGAAAGGTCCGAGCCTACATCCCCAACCCCCGACGTTGTTTTGAGTGCCAGCGATTCTGCCACGGTTCTCAGAGCTGCCGCGGCCGTCAAACCTGTGCAAATTGTAGTTCGCACGAACACGCTACAGACAGATGTGAAGAGGCAACTACCCACTGCGCGAACTGCGATGGTGGACACCCTGCTTACTGCCCCACCGCGATGGTCTAGTGGCTAAGGTACTCGGCTGCTGAACCGCAGGTTGCGGGATCGAATCCCGGCTGCAGTGGCTGCATTTCTAATGGAGGCGAAAGTTTTGTAGGCCCGTGTGCTTAGATTTGGGTGCACGTTAAAGAACCCCAGATGGTTGAAATTTCCGGAGTCCTCCACTATGGCCTCGCTCGCAATCATATGGTGGCTTCGGGACGTTAAACCCCGCATATCAATCAAATCACCCGCTTACTCTCGCACATGCTCTACATGGAAACATGAAAAAAAGTACTTTCACTGAAAACAAATGAAAATATCTTGTTTAGGGAGGCGCGCAAGCGTCAACTAGTTTTGGGTCCTTCGTTCGTGGAGGTGCCACGAAAGGGGGCAGTACCACCAAAATCCGCGGCGCCCTGACGTACCACACAAAGTGGATGAGCGGCAGCGTCATTCACACCTTCAGCGGAAGTAGCACACGCTCTTTCGCCGCCAAAAGGCTTGCAGGCCTCCGGACCTGAAGCCCCAGGACCTTCTGTGTCCACAGAGAACCCTAAGACTTCCGTGCCCGCTCGCGTGATTCGTGAGTGGGCATCCTGCACCTCGTCCGAGGTGATGGACACAACAGAGAGTCCAATGGCGTCTTCGGCGCCGAAGGACAGGCGCGGCTTTTTGGAGCGCGCCAGAAAATCAAAAACCATCATTATGGGGCCTGACAAGGGTTCTTGACTTGACGCAATACTTCTTTCTTTAGTATGCACAGCACTCATTTACACTCATAATGGTTACACAAATAATACATGGAATGCCAGAGGACTGTTCAGAAACCTCGACGATATCCAGGAACTCTTACACAAACATTCACCAAAATTGCTCTGGATACAAGAGACACACTCAAATTCAGGAACACCGATTTTCAACGACGTTATGTAATATTCAGAAAGGACCGCAATAACGCAGTAGCATCGTCTAGTGGTGTGGCCATTATAGCTGATCAGGGCGTAGCATGTACACATTTACCTCAAGAAACATCCCTTGAGGCAGTGGCTGTTCGAGCAGTTCTTTTGAACAAACTTGTCCCCATCTGCTCCCATTACATACATCCACAGTACCATCTCAAAAAACACGAATTCCAGTCACTGATAGATGAACTACCGGAACCTTATGTGGTCCTTGGGGACTTGAATGCTCATAATGGTGACTCTCCCCTTTTCTTCGGGTTCGTGTCTGTTGAACAGTAAATAACCAACATACTTTAGCCTCGCCAACTAAAGCTACTCATGCATAGATCTCAGCACTTTGTCCCCATCGCTTGTACGCCTGCTTCAATGGAAAGGGATCAACAATCCTTTTGGAAGTCACCACTTTTCTATCATTCTAAGTACACCAATAGACAAAGGTCCTCCACATGTTCCCAGATGGCAGACAGACAAATCAGACTGGGAAAAGTTCCGAGAAGCTACTCGCTTAAGTTGGTCGGACATATCTCAGTTAAGTAAAGATGCATCTGTAGACTTTTTGACAGCACTTCTTACTGATGCTGCTACAAAATTTATCTCACAATCTGGACGTTCCACCAGGTGAGATGTCCCTTGGTGGAAAAGTGAGCGTCAAAATGCACGTATAAAGCACAATAAAGCATGGAAGCTGCTTCGAGACTCTCCGACCTGGGAGAATCTTAAAAAATTAGAAACATAAAGTCTCAAGGCACGAAGACGTGCCGACAGGCCAGAAAGGAAAGTTGGCAGAACTTTATATCAGGTTTAAATTCATATACACAGTAGGCTAAAGTCTTGAACATGGTCGGGAGTGTAGCAAGAAGACAAGCACATTCCTTTCCTGTCGTGAACACACAAGGTGACAGCGTGGAAAATCAAGCAAATTTCCTCGGCGCACACTTTGAACAAGTGTCCAGCTCGTCACACTATAGTGAAGCCTTCCAAACACACAAAACAAGAATTGGAAAGCACAAACAAGAACACAAAGGTACAAAACACGATGCATACAACCAAGCTTTCAGCTTAGTTGAGCTCCAAACATCACTGAACTTCTGCAGTCATTCCACCCCAGGTTCTGATCGTGTTGTCTACGAAATGTTAAAAAGGCTACCATTCCAAACGACAAAAAACCCTACTGTGCTTGTAGAATGCTATCTGGTTTTCTGGCGCTATCCTTACTTCCTTGAAAAGGCCATAATTATTCCCATTTTGGAAGAGGGCAAGGACCCTTCCTCAGTTTCGAGTTACAGGCCTATTGTAGTTATAAGCTGCTTTTGCAAACTTTTCGAAAGAATGATAATCTGCTTACTTGTATATTTCCTTGAAATAAACAGTTTGCTCGACCCATTTCAATTCGAATTTCGAGAGAGTCGATCCACCACCGACCACCTTGTTCGTATTCAGGCACAGATCAGAGACGCTTTCGTCTACAAACAATGTTTTCTTTCTGTGTTCCTCGATATCGAAAAGGCTTACGATACAACATAGCGCTTTGGAATATTAAAATACTTGTCTCACCGTGGCAAGTGTAACAGAATGTTTACCATGATTGGAAGTTACTTGTCAACTCGGACGTTCCGTGACCGAGCGGACAGTGTTATCTCCCAAGCATTTGTCCAGAAAACAGGAGTGCCCGCAAGGTGGTGTACTTTGCTACACACTTTTTATTATCAAAATGAATTCTTTGCAGCTTGTCCATACCTTAAAGTATGTTTTCCGCACATATGTCGATGACGTGAAGCTTAGTTTTAAGTCTTTTAAATCGACCATGTGTGAGCGGCAGGTTCAGCTTGGTTCGAACAAAGTCTCCGATCGGGCAGAACGAAACGGTTTTCGACTGAATGCAAAGTAAAACAAGTGTGTCTTGTTCTGCAGGAAGAGAGGCATCCGTTCCGAACCCGATACTCTACTACATGGGCAACGTCTTTCCGTAGATACCGAACACATATTCTTAGGCCTAATCTTTGACACCAAGCTAGCCTTCATACCACACGTCAAGTATCTAAAAAACAGGTACATAAAAGCCATGAATGTTCTAAAAGTGTTGTCACGCAATACGTGGGGAAGTTACAAGAGGTGTCTGATCAATTTGTAAGCAAGCCTCATGCGTACTCGCCTAGATTATGGGGCAATTGCATATCAGTCTGCGACACCTACTGTCCTTAAAACGCTTGACCCTGTTCATCATCTAGGCATCCGCCTATCTACGGGTGCTTTTCGCACTAGCCCCGTGGAGAGCCTGTACGTGGCATCGAACGAATGGTCACTCCACCTACAGAGATGCTTACATGTCTTTTACATATATATCAAAGGGAAGGCAGACAAGGAACATCCTTCACATTCTACAATTTATGACATGTCAAGCCTTGCTGCGTTTGAGAAACGACCTTCTGTGAAACAGCCGTACTCACTCCGTGTGAGGGGCCTAGCGAAGTGTGCCACTTGAACACCGTTTGATGGCTCCCGCAGTATGCCTGCCGCCGTGGCAGTGGCAGGTGATAGAATGCGGACGTGTCTTTCTTGGAGGTAACGAAGCACTGCACCAATTTGCACACTATTGAGACATACTTCCTAGAACTACAACAGAAATACACATGCCCTAAGTTTTTTACGGATACCTCAAAGACCAACTCCTCTTTCTCGCACGCAGCCGTTGGCCCATCATTTTCGGAAGCCGGCATTCTGCATCCTGATACAAGCATTTTCACCAGCGAAGGTTATGCGATACTTGCGGCTGTTAAACACATTAAACAAATAAAACTACAGAAGGCAATATATATATACATTTTCTAAGCGTAGTAAAAGCTCTGAAAACACTATAAAAGCACAAAAACCTTGTCCTCGTCTCGCTTTATTCGCTCTTATGCACAGTCTACTCATTCAAGCAGAATTTTGTAGTCTGTTGGGTGCCAGGACACCGCGAATTACAAGGCAACGTTCCGGTGGACCAGATAGCTGGATCCGCCAACACAGCCGCTACCAATACAATGATACTAATTCCTGCACTCTGACTTGAAACCTTTTCTAAAATGAAAGCTCAGGGGTTATTGGCAGAGCACATGGGACACACACACAGGTAATAAATTGCATCTCATCAAGCCACAACTTTGTCAATGACCGCCAGTATGAAAACTAACGCCACACAGAAGTAATCTTTACAAGGTTAAGAACAGGACATACATACACTACACATTCATTTCTTTTGTCTGGTGGCGATTCCACCTTTTTGTGATAGATGTGGAGAAGCACTCACCGTACTCCACACTCTTCATCCAGTGTAAAGAATCAGACACGCTAAGAAAACAACACTTTCCAGTATCTTACTGACAACAGATACTACTTCATTCTGCAATGTTCGTCTGTAGGGAACCATTTTTCACACATAAATCATTCTTAGCTTTTTTAAGAGACTTTCGTACATTTCATATCCTATGCCCGGGCATTCCGTAGCACGACCTCTTCAGAGAGGTCGTCTCTGCGGTGGCTACACTCAACAAAGCACTTGGCTCACGGCCCTTGGACGCAAGGGTGTGAACTATAGAGGCACTTGTGCTAATTCCATACATGTCCACCATGGTTTCCATTATCACAAACTTTCATCATTTATCAACATCACACACTTTTCACTGATTGATCATGATTTTATTACTTCTATGTTTTTACCCGCCTTAGGGCGAGGAATTTTAAGCCCTTATACAGCCGCTAATCACAATCATTGTCCACATCTCTTGTCCCATGAACGGGCGCTCTTTGGCCATCAAATGGCCCTTGTGCCACAAAACACCAGCTATCATCATCATCCTCATCATCATCATCAAGAGAGAAGGCAGGGAGGTTGACCAGGCACATGCCCGGTTTGCTACGCTACGCTGTGTGTAGCAATGAGAAACAGGAGTATAAAATTGACAGAGAGAGAGATATATAGATATACGAAAGAAATTAAAAGAAAGAGACAATTGTCAATAGATGGGCTGACGCTTATGCAGCCATGGTGCTATGCATAAATAAAAGACGTTCAAGTCATCGCGTTGTACTCAGAAGCCACTAGAGGGCTTTGACTGCCTTGTGAGCTGACGAAAGATGAGAAGGCTGCTCCAGCAGCATCTGCACAGAGAGTAGATGCCAAGTAAAGTGTAGCGGATGTTATTGAAGTAATTGTAATGTCAGCATGAATAAAGAAAAGTGGACGAAAGGAAACCTTGCCATTGACAGCACCAATGGTACTATACAACTAATAATACGTTTTTCAATAATAAATTACAATATTCTTGTTCGTCACGAAAAATGGGTCATTAAAGTTACACTTCCTTCCAACCTATATATTGTCATTTAAGGACACTCACAAATGACAGAAAATTTTTACCACTGAATTGCAGTGTGAACTGTTAAAAAATGAGTTTTTTTACCTTCTAACTTTGTTCCAGGATCAAATGATTATATGTTCTCGCAATACTTCTCAGCTTTCAATATATATCAGGCGCCGGCAACATGGTTTGCAAGCGCTTAAGTAGGAAACAACTCAAGGAATTCATAGTAGCTTTGCTGTCTTATACCTTCATCGGGATCTATTATTCAGAAAACACTCAGCGAGAGTACGCTACAATGGCTGTGCTTGGCCACAGTGCGATTCAAGATGGTTTACGATTGCTTCAAGGATGCGCTGTTGCACCAGTAATAGACATCGAAAGTCTATCTATTATTTTTAGGGAGAAAAAAGTTTATAAGGTAGTGTAGTTCATCTTTCCCGTGGTTAGAAGGGCTATTTTGAAGGAACTCATGCAGTAGTGCCTATAAAGACACTACATAATAGCGCTGGTTTCTAGGTTACTATATGGCTGCAATGCACTTTCGCTATATGAACTCATTTTTCTTCTCTATGTTCTAGATCTTACTTAAATACAGGATTGAACACCGTCACCCAGATGTAGGATTCTACCAGAAAATCTACATGATCCCTAAAGGACCAACACAATTCTGCTTCAAACCAATCAAGGATCTTGAAGTGTTCAAAATGAAGCTGATATAATTATGTCCCTGATATATCCTTTTGTATTTCAAGTCCAATTTCACTGTATTTCAACATTGATGCAATAAATTGTGATTAATATTCTGCACCATGTTCAACATATGTTGTAGGTATGTCCAATATATCAAGATCATATGGCAGTCCCTTCAAAAGATTTGCGGGCACGGTTGTCGGCCTGCGCTGCAAAATTCAGAATTTACGGAACAACTTTGGGCCGTCCAGCGAACCTTGGAGGAAGTGTGGGAGCAACAGCTCCAAGCGCCCATCTAAGCGGCCTCAGGCCCGCGCCTTCCATTCGCCAGACAATAAGGTCATTTCACGCACTGCAGCTACTAAAGTGGTTTTGCGCCCAAAAATATACATCTGTACATTTTCACGTGGACGAAAAAGTAAAACGAGCATGGATATAGGCTAACTGACCACTTTAGTGAGAAGAAATTTGACACGCACGTTCCTTCATAAAACACCTATCAATGCCTGAGTTCTTATGGTTTGTGATGCTTTTTCAGTGTTTAGATTTTCCTGATGATACTCAGAAAGCCATGAGATAACCCTGTGTTTGTGTAAACGTCAAGTGTACTTCGAAGTCTTTCTTACCAAATCCCGAATCACTGTAGCAGTACGATGCCATGTCGGCTAATTCAGAAGGACTTTATTGGAATGTTACTTGGCTACGTATTGTTACTTGGTTAGACGAGGATATTGTTTCGAAGCATCAAAAAATCGCATCTTTAAATGTAGGACAAAGTGAGTCCTGAATGTCGCTAATTGCAGCTAATTTCCGCTCGTGGTAATAGTGAGCGGTATATTTCTGGATCACCAAGATTAGTTTCATTTTCCTCACAGTGAACGGTATATATATTGGGCCACCCAGATGAGTTTCAGTGTCCTCAAGTTTTAAGAGATCTAGTGAACTAAGCAACCATGTGTCACAAAGCAATCGCTAAAGAGTAAACCTACAAAACAAACGCACTTCTGCTAAAAACATGAAAATAGAAACCTGTATTGCCCTTTTTATACTTCTATGTTTTTACCCGCCTTAGGGCGAGGAATTTTAAGGCCCTATATAGACGATAGATCTGGTGCCATAGACGCGTTGTCTGGGAATTACTTGCTCTTGTCTTTTGCGACTCAAGATTATTCTTCAAATCATCGGGCCACATACTTGTATAGCGACTGAGAGGATTCTGGAGCGTGGGAAGAAAGTAAGAAAGTATGTAGGAGGATGCTTGCTAGTAAAGCATTAGTGAAGAGCGAAAATAATGTGCCCTAATAGGGCGCTCATGAAGGCTTGAGTTGGTTCAAACTCTTCAAAAACGACGTATGGTAATTAAATACTCTAGACAGACAACGATGTAAACGCAGTGTTGACTTTTGAGCAGGGGTGATAATTGGGAGGAGCACTTCTGAAAACATAATTTGCTTCGAGGAATTCTGAAATAGCGTTACTACATGTTCTAAAGGCTTAAAAAATTGTTGCTGGCACGCTGTGGAATAGCAATAAAAATATCTCAAGGCTGATCCTTAAGCGCTTCATCACTGTGACGGTGCTGCATTCGGTATTTGTAGAAAAGGCTGCGCCATGGGCTGCCTCCCACTGACACTCCCAATTTACAATGCAAACAAAGTCTAAAATGCAAGCCCTGGTATTGATTTATTTATGCATTCTCAAAAGCTGATGTTCTTTTTCCGATAATTTATTTCACTAAATAAGCAATAAAGCAATTGAAAACAGAGAAGCGATACTTTGTCAGCAAATACTGTTGATCACCGCTTAGACGATATTGCGCTTGAAATACACACGATCATTGCAAACGTTCCAATGGGCAAGCATAAACGTACAAGCTATTTTTTTATTTTAAGGAAATAACAAACCTGTAAATAACTCAACTATATTATTAACAACTCTGTTGATACTGTGATGTATGCCCCACTAAGCATATGATACCTAAAGCGGACGAATTATGCCTAGAATACGCTAGTCTCGTACACAGCGTTAACTTTTTTACGTAAGTCGTTTATTTATACAGTATGCATGTAAGCAGAAGATACTCAATGAGATACGGTTCAGCAACTGTTATACGCGTTTTCAGTGTGCAATTAGGTGCTCATAGTTTTTTTTTGTAGTTTAATCTATCCCTCATTTTGACAAACTCCTTAACCTGCTTTATTCTAACTGTAATGAACAAACTTGTTGCTGGGCGCGTTTACTACACTGTAAACAGAAATAAGCCGAGGTGGGAGTAAGTGACCTTGTCCTATAGCGCACACCCCGATGGGAGTTTTATAAACACCTCCGTGTGGAGTAAAAAATTTACTCTCCATCAGTAGGGGGTTTTTGCATGGTGCCAGGGGGGTTTTTATTTACATCCATTAGGGAACTTTTTCAGGTCAGTGTGGGAGTAAATTTTTTGCATCGACAAAAAAAAATTACGTCAGCAGCCGTACCATGCGCAAGCGTAACTTTAATTACATAACATTTAATGCGCACAACAATGATTACAGTACACAAACATTATCACAATGTTCACGTTATATCAAAACACTCGCACTCACCACAGCTTGCCACACGCAGTTTTTTTTTTGCTTTATTGCCTGTTTACAGGCGCATACATCAAACCACAAGCAGAACAAAAACAAGCAGTAACAGTCCGACAGAAACTTAAAATTCCCTAAGTGCTGCCAAGGGCTCCACCCTCGACAACCACTCAGGTAAAATCTCCTGAGTTTTCTGCAGTTCAACATACTTGGCCATACATTCACGGAAATACATTCGTGCAGGCCGTGCATCCTGATCGCGATATAAACCCGCCATACGGGCCCGCCATAAACAGTGAAGTCCACATAGCATAATCAAATCAAAAGGCATTCCCTCTTCGTCCACTATTGGCAGAAATCTTATACCATATGGATTTAAAGGTAATTCTTTCTGTAACGTCCTTTGAAGTACATCCCAAAAATATACTCCTTCCCAACAATGTAAGAAAACATGGTCAATATTTTCCGGTTTTTTACAGATAAGGCAATTTGTCCCCCAAGGTAAGTAAAAACCACGGTCTGCTTGGAATGTCCTGACTGATAGTGTACCTGTGTGCAGCTTGAAAAAGAAAGACTTCGTGCCAGGAGCCACTTGCATCCTCTTCACTCTTTTAAGCACATCTTTCCCTTCACCTCCAGCGTACATGGCACGGTACAGCGGTTCAGGTAAAACAACATCGCATACATCTTTGTACAACTTCTTTCGAGTCACTGAAAACAAAT
Organism: Rhipicephalus annulatus; assembly: GCA_013436015.1. Classification (NCBI taxonomy): domain Eukaryota; kingdom Metazoa; phylum Arthropoda; class Arachnida; order Ixodida; family Ixodidae; genus Rhipicephalus; species Rhipicephalus annulatus. The sequence goes on along the minus strand of WOVY01000265.1, from coordinate 1,539,107 downwards.
ATTCATTGGAAAATCTAACAGATAAAAACCGTACACTTAGAATAACCTCTTTAAGATACCCGCGCACAGCACCGGTCATGTCATGCGTGCTAACCACATATCCAGGTAAAGCCCGCGTCAGTCTCATTTGGCACACTGTACGTAAGAAAGGGTCCCTTGTGTAGCGAAAAAAAAAGAACCTATTTACGACTTGGCGTATGAAAAGATGTGTTAAACCAAGCCCTCCGTGTTTCACTTTTCGAAACAGATTAGTTCGACTGCATCTCTCCCAGTTCGAAGCCCACACGAACACTGCGAAGATACGATGGAACTTCTGTATGTTTGCCCTTGAACAATGCAATACTTGCATCACATACCAAAGTTTTGAGGCAAAGAAAAGATTACAGACAGTCGCCCTAGCGAACACTGACAGATGATTACCGTTGCATCTATTAGCCTTCGTCCGGATTTCTTTCGCTTGTTCTTGCCAGTAGTTCTCATTATCTTTATAAAATTCCAGTGGCACCCCTAAGTACTTGACAGGTGTGGTCACCCATTTAACATTGGCAAAATAGTCTGGTTTTGATGACCACTCTCCATGCCAGAAACCCAGTCACTTTCCCCAGTTTACTAGACTGCCAGTTGCCTTGCCGAACCTTTTAACAACACTGATGGTAGTGGTAACACTATCTTGATCGATACAACAAACAGCCACATCGTCGGCATATGCCAAAATTTTAACTTCGGATTCTTGTAATCTATAGCCACGAATGCAACTGTTTTAAGCTATTGCTAAGCACAAAGATTCTATATATAAACTGAAAAGTAGGGGGCTCAGCGGGCAACCCTGGCGAACAGAACGCTTTATGTTAATTGTATCTCCTAGCGTCTTATTGATTACCAGTCGGGTTGTGCAGTTCCGGTATGCCATAGATACTCCATCTCTGATTACAAAACCAACGTTGACATGGTCAAGAATGGAAAGCAGAAGGTTGTGGGAAACACAATCAAAAGCTTTTTCGAGATCAATCTGTAGAATGGCTACCCCTACTTGATTGGCATCGCTACACTCGAGCACACAACGCATCTTGTGTATATTAGTCACAATGGAGCGACCCATAATCCCACATGTTTGGTGAGGCCCTACTAATTCTTTGACTACCCCTTGAAGTCGCCGTGCTAGTACTTTCATTAAAATTTTGTAATCACAATTAGTTAGTGATATCGGTCTATACGAAGAAACTAATTTTAACTTCTCCGAGTGTTCTGTCTTAGGTATCAAAACTGTATGTGCTTCACTAAAGGACCAAGGGAGGACATTAAGTTTATAAGCTTGATTGAAGACATCTGCAAGTACATGGGATAATTCATTTTTGAACTCCTTATAAAACGAAGCACTAAGCCCGTCCGGCCCTGGAGATTTACCAGGATTCATTTTATCTATAGCCCTTTCTACTTCCGTCGGCGTTATAGATAGCTCTAAAGCTGATTTGGTGTTATCTGACAACTTCGGCATTCTGCTAAGGAACTCCTGCTTAAATTCCTCTGAATCAATGGGCGTGGCAGCGAAGAGTCCTTCGTAGTGTTTGCCAAACGCTCGTCCTATGCTCTCATTGTCCGAAACTTCGATACCGTTGACTTCAATGGCATCTATGTGATTTCGTCTGGCATGACTCTTCGCTAATCCAAGCGCTCGCTTCGTCGGGCGATCATCCACAGTCATTGATGCTGCTCTGGCTCGCACTAGCGCTCCGCGATAGCGTTCCTCCTCATATACCTCTATCCTCTGTTTAATACTCCGCAAATCGTCACCATATACTCCAGGTTTTTCACATTCAAGAGCTGTTAGTCTCTCAAGTGTTCGTCTAAGCTCTTTCTCATTCTTCTTAGATTCAAAAGATAAAACGCTAGATCTCTCTATTGCTTTTAATTGATTCGCTGCTTGAATAGCTCCCATTCTTCTCCTATTTTGCCCATACACTCTTTGTTAATATTACTTATTTCTTTAATAACTGATGCGCTAAACGATTCATCCTTCAAGAGGTTAGAGTTCATTTTCCACTGTTCCCAAGAAAAGGCGTTCCTTTCTTTTTTTGACCCGATATTGCATTTTACAAGACAGTGATCGGAAAAGGAAACAGGGACAACATTATAACTGCTACACTGGGTTATCGCATCTGCAGTAAGGTAAAGTCGATCCAATCGGGCATTACTTGTGCCTTGAAAGTGGGTATACTTCACATCTCGGGAGCTATGCAAACACTCCGCAACATCTACTAATTCGTGTTCAAAAATCACCTGTGCCAGAACATCACTGCTTCTATCTTTAACGTTGCGCCTGCTTGATCTATCACTTTCATTCAAGACACAGTTGAAATCACCAACCAATAAGAGTTTCCTACCAGTACACATATGTTGTCGTAAATTGGAAAAAAAACCCGATCTTTCCTGGCCAATAGTTGGAGCATAAACACATATAATGCGCCATTCAGTGTCACAATAAACAATATCACACCATACTACTCGGCCTGAAGAGCAAGAAAAGACATTTTCTATGACTAATCCTGGCAGTTTTCTAACAAAAAGAACACATCCCCCTGATGTGCCTATGGCCTGGCTCACAGTGGCAAAATACCGTGATGTAAACTTAAGCACCATGCTCCCAGTCTCCTCCTCGCCTTCAACTTTCGTCTCCTGCACTGCAAGCACATCCAGATTTTCTTCCAATAACAACCGGTAGACTTGGCTTTGCTTCTTCTTTGAAGCCAAGCCTCTAACATTCAACGTGGCGAAGCTAAATGATACTTGAGGCGCCATTACAACCATGTGGAGGAGTTAGGCCCGGAGCATGGCGCTTACCTTGCACGTCTAGCGCTACGCTAGACGCCTCCAGGACCGTCCGACCGCCCGGTTTCACTGCACAGTAGAAGAGAATTGTTTACAGCTTTTTTGTCCGTGGTGCCACCAGCTCTTGCTCTCATGCTGGTGCGTCTGCCAGTCGGCGTCGTTGCCGGTGGTTCTTCCACGCTACTTGCACTGTTCTTGTCTGCCATCTTCACAGGGTCTTCCAATGGTCTTTTAATGGCTGAAACGGCACCGCTGGGCCAAGAGACGCGGCTGGCGTTGCACGTGTTTCCTTCTATCTTCGTGTCGAGACCAACGCTACAGGAGGCACCATCGACAACTTGGCCTTGCTCCGACGCATAGGCAGACGCTCCGTCTACTTCACAGCCTGCGTCTGTCACCGCATTGTCAGCTGTATCGGTCGATACAGCTGCAGAACCTGGTTGAGTGTCAACAGGTGCCGGTGTAGATTCGTCTACTGATGTTGCAGATGTGCAGTTCAAATTTTCTGCGACTTGATCTCCGCAACCTTCAGCCGCGTCCTCTGCCTCTGTCACGTCCATAATGTGCTCCGACGCATCTTCGGCCTCCGCTGACGCGGTCACTGCGGCGTACGAACGGACGCATTCCGCGTCTCCATGCCCGAAACGCCGGCAGCGCGAGCACCGAGGCACCTTACACTCGCGACGCACATGTCCTGTTCCGCTGCAACGCAGGCATTGCATAGGCCGACCTGGGGCTACCTCTAAGGCTAATTCACCGGCGACTCGTATCTGATGAGGCAGGTCCTCGACTTTCATACCGCTTTTCAGCTTGATGAAAACAGTGCGGGTCGTCGAATTCTTCTCATTAACTCCTTCCACACGCCAGCGTTCCCGGGTCACTTCTGTAACTTTCCCGAACGCTGCCAACGCCGTGCGGACATCTTCGTCCGAAACGCCGTGTAACAGCCAGTGAAGCCGCAGCCTCACCTTCTGCTCCTGAGGGTCGATAACGAGGCAGCGGCGTCCTTTGACCTGGAGTTCTTTCAGATCAGTCATCCGCTTCGTCGCCTCCTGGCTGTTAAAGGTGACGGCCCACACATGGTTGATCTGGTAGGCGCCCAATGCAACCACGTCGGGAAGCAGTCGTTCCTTGTCCAGAGCTTCTCGGAAATCTTCGACCTTGAAAGGCCTCACTCGAATATCACCGTGCAAAAACACAGTGTTCACAACAATACGTCCTGTTGGCAGATTCGGCAAGATGATCTCATAATCCTTGTCACTTTCGTCAGTAATCCTGTTTCCGCGGCCACCAAGGACCGCCTTTGCCGCTCCGCGGGAGCCCATGATTCCTGCGTCCGACGCGTGCGAGTGCCGGCGAAAGAATGCCACACGCAGTACACACCTACCATAGAGTCACCGGGTATATATGTATGCACCACATTTTTACCTCCAATGTAGCCCTGGTGAAAGCCTTTTTTCGCTATTAATTAGGCAATAAATACGCACGGCGTAACTATGAACTTGCGGTGGTCTGATGTAAGCTCTTCAACACACATGCCTTTTATGCTAAGCCTGCCTAATATTTATTAATTTTTTTACTGTAGCGAAAAAGTTTCATCAGTTGACGCTCTGTCGTACGGGCTGAATTTGCATTAGCAGTACTGTTTGTGGACCCGTAAACTGCACGGAATCATACACAAAGTGCGCGCGGCCTTGAATGAACACATTAACGAGGCACATTTAGCAGCTCCAGCGATGAACCGAGGTAGACCGCCGCTATCGCGTCCGACGACTAGGCCTCACTCACGAGTATGGCACGGTGATTCGATGAATGACAGCTGGCGATCACAAAATGCTTGCTGATGTGCAGTTTACGTCTCGTTTTTCCCATGCACAGAAATAGGTGTCCGCTATCCACGCAGTCCAAGCTATGGAGCGATAGACTAAAACGAATGAGACGGTTCGCAGTCACTGTTCCCGTTGCTCGCATGCATTGCATGTTTAGCTCGCAGAGTTCGCCACGGCGGCCGGTGCGCAGTGCGAGCTTGATACGATGCCGGCTTGATATCGACGCCATAGCGAGGCCTTCCTACTGCTTAGATGTTGCAGCCGGTGAAATACCGGTGACACTCCGAGAAGCCCCTATCGGCGGAGACGGGGCGAGCGCGTCGCCGGCGCAACTCTCGGACCGGTTGCCGGCCAGCCTGCCGTAGTCGAGCGAAGCCTACTTCGAACCGCTTCGAAGTTTTACGGTGCAATCGCTGACGATCGTACTCCGCCTCGTTCGGCGCTCGCCTTGTAGTTAGTCATTGACAGCTGCGGTCGCAAGGCGCAGAAGACTGTTATACATCCCAGCAGCCTTCATTTTTTGTGATACACGTTCTTTGCATCGCCGGTGGTCGGTGCTAGCTCGTAGCGCTTGCCGCGGTGGCCGGCGCGCAGTGCGAGTTCAATACGATGCCGGCTTGATACCGATGGCATAGCGAGGCCTTCTTACCACTTAGATGTTACAGCCGGTGAAATACCGGTGACACTCCGAGAAGCCACTATCGGCGGAGACGGGGCGAGCTCGTCGCCGGCGCAACTCTCAGACCGGTTGCCGGCCAGCCTGCCGTAGTCGAGAGAAGCCTACTTCAGACCACTTCGAAGTTTCTGATGGTGAAACTCCAGGAGCAGCCGCTGACGATCGTAACAGCTTACTTTTGCTACCATTCATTTATTCTTCGAAGTTTTTGTTACTCGGCCCTTTGAAGCGCGGCATTCACGACGTTTCGCTGAGGAATTGGACCGATGTGCAGCGTGGTTTAACGGTGCGAAATATATTGAAATGTTCCCAGTAAATACCAACTGGTCGTAGCTATTCTTCGCTGCACTTATAATTTTGTTGCCTGTTGACAGATGCTTACACGGTTAGCCACACAAAGCACATGTGTTTCACACCGACGTGCAAGCATATGCCCGTACACACGGACACACACACACGCACACACACACACACACGTCACGCCCTAAGAGAGTTTTTAAAGCTCCTATAGGGAGTTTGTAACCACGTGACCTGAAACTCCCTGGGGAGTTTAACAAGGTCATGTCGTTCATAAGCTCTGTGATTGAGGAGGGGGCGTTTTACGATGACATGTGCCGAGTTCACTCCCTTCCATGGAGTAAATAATTGGGGCAGGGCAGTTTTGTGGGCTCATGTGCTGGAGAAACTCCCATCTCGGCTAACTTTTGCTTACAGTGTATGATGCCGATGAAAAATAATAGGAAAAGAAGAGCGAGAACGTATGAAATTGTACTCTATCTTGTTTTTCTACTTCGAGCACTCAGAAGAGTCATCAATATATTGATTTACTCATTGTGAAGCCTTTTTTGCGTATGGCAGATACCTATAGCGTATCTATCTATCTATCTATCTATCTATCTATCTATCTATCTATCTATCTATCTATCTATTTATCTACGCACCTAAACCTCGGTGCTCTTGTGATCAGCTCCTTAACTTTGAGTCGACCTAATTAGCATGGGAGTGCAAGAAAGTTGGGCGATTATGACTGTGTGGTCATTGAACAATAACGAAAAATTCCGTCGTATACGACGTCTAACCGTTTCCTACATAAATCTCTGACACATGTCCGTATACTACGGGCTGCAATATGTGGGTATACGCCACAGGCGTTAGGCTGTTTATATCTACTTAGAAGTGGTGATAACTGACATAAGTAATTTAACTGCGAAGGAGTTCACAAAACTCATAACAGCAGCGTTGACCGGGTAAATGCAAACAGTATATGTTATGGTGAAAGCAAGAATCGAACCCAAGCATTCTGTGTTGGAGTGAATTATTCTACCTCAGAGCCACACCAGGTCTTGGAACTTCTTTGAAACAAGACCCTATGCAGGCGGCATGTTGGTGAAAAGTCAGTTGTGGTCGCACTGCAGCCCATGTATTTTAATAATATTACATATGTACTCTAAGGACACTGGCATCACGTCGGGTTAGCATCAGTTGTATTCAGGCGTCATCTATTGAAGTTTGTCTGTGTAGCACAATCCAGGCCTAGCATACTCGCATGCACAAAATCTACATTTTAGCTTAAGCCGCCTTTACACTGCTGTCACAACTGTCATAAGAGCCGTATCACGTAACAACTATCTCGTCCGCTTGTATAGCTTCCGACCACGTATTTTGCGGTAGCTTTTTACGACGCGCCAATCCAGGCTTTCACCGTGCGTTGCATCCTCGCTACAATTGCTTCAGCCAAGTTAACTTCACGTCTTTGGTAATAGCATGACTGTTTGAGCTAAAGAGAAGACGCGACAAGCGCTCTCATTAACGCACGTATTGTCTGTCCGATAGTCCGGCAAACCAAGTGCACAGGCAGGATACGGCGTGGCTTTCCCGACGCGCATGATTGAATTGGCTAAACCTTTATTAGGTCCTCCAAAACAAAGGACGCTGTGCCGCGAGCCGCCACCACGATGGTACTGAGATGATGAGCTTCTCAACCGCCTTGCTGGCTTGGTGGACAGCCCCGAGCCGATCTGCTAAGGACGTACTGCTAATGGCAGCTTCCCATCCAGCAGAGGTGATGTTCAGTAAATTAGCGAGTTTGGTACACTGTCAGAGCATATGTTCTATAGGGAAGCTGTTCCCTACAATATGTGCAAAGATCGCTTAGGTAATAGATCAGTGCGAATGATGTTTAACATTTTCAAATTAGGATACGTCAGGATTTGCAATAACCCTAATGTGCGTGCTTGGGACCTGGTAAGATTTTTTGGAGGTAGAGCGGAAATTCTCATCGACCGGTAGAAGTGCTTAGTGAGCTCGTTGTACGTTCTGGGATTTTTACAGCTATCGCCTTAACCGGTAGAACGCATGCCGGGGGAGGAGCGGTTGAAGAGGTCTCACACCGCCTCGTGTGCTGCTTCATTGAGATCGGGAGGGTAGCCATTCATTTGTTCGAGGCTGAGCTGGCAATTAACTCTTGAGATATTGCGTTATATGTCATTCCCATGTAGTATTCTCAGCGTTTCTTCTGAAACCGAACCGTTTGCGAAGGCCCGTAGTGCTGCACTGAAATCACTGTAAATGAAGACGCAAAAACATCTGCGTGGGCGAAGTATAAATGAACAATACCTGTGGTCGTACCCCTCATTTACTGCATGACGCAGCTGCAGCGCAAAAAAAGAACAAAGATTCACAGCATATCCATGAATTGAATGATGACGACTGACCGAAGCTCTGGAGGATCATTACCCCATATACTTTGCTCAGTCGATCATGCAAAATCGTGATAACACGTGTGGACAGTATATTCAAAGTTGTTTTGATCACAATGTACATAGGGGGTTGAGAGTTCCATATGAATAGTCATATGGATATCTATATGTGTATCTATATGAGTACCGATATGAATACGTATTTGTGATAATGGATTTCTATATCGGTATCTATTTGGGTGATATGAGAATTCATATGGACATATATAGAAATGTGGATATTCACAGCATGTCACGCCTACATACAGGGCCCTATATACAGGGGACATGGCTCTATCCTACTGTAGATTCACGTGTAAAACAATACGACTCTTCACAGCAGCTTTTGAAGTCGATAGAGCCTAAGTTTCTGGGTGTGAGCACTAATGCACCAAATCGTCTTGCAACATTGCTTGAGCCACATTTCAAGAGTGATTGCTACGGTAATGAACGTAAGTCGGAAGTGCGAGCTGTGTTGCATTCAGAACTCCAAGAAATGTGTTGCAGTTTATCAGACGCCTCCTGATTGCAGTTCAGACCGAATCCTATAAGTGCTTTTAAACCAATTCGGGTAGAGACAAGCGGATGATTATTCTCCATTGTTGAAAATCTTTAGAGGCATGCCCGCAAAACGAAAAAAAATATAGACCATCTCCCAGAATTGAACCCTGATGAGATGCGAAGCAGCAGCGGTGCGCACGGCGTTCACCTGGCCGAAACGGGCGTCGACGCGGGTGCTCGAAAATCGGTTCGAAGCGAAACTCGGTGTAGCCTTTACTGAAGTAAACGTTTCGTTGTAACGCAAATGCTTTGTTCCTTTAAAGAACTACGGCATGTCTATCGCAAAGGGTATACCTGTGACTAAAAAAAGCAGCCAAAAACTGCGTCAAAGTATTGTACATGTCACGCAGAAACACAGGTCCCACAGAAATATACTCCAGCGTGAAAGCCGAAACAAAAGAAGTGTTGTTCGCAGTAATACTACCCATAGAGCGTAAATAACGAACTAAGCCTCTAACGAATTGATGATAGCAATCATAGTCGCGTGTGCTCGCAGCACTAGACAGTACGTCCGACACACACCTGCAGCGGAGTCATATACAGGAAGATGGTTAGCAGGTGGGCTGTTAACGTATAAAGTCGCATACTTTCACACTCCTGGGTAGCGGTTGCGTTTCAATCTGGACGTGCGAAAAAACGCTGCAAATAACCTTGCAAAAGTTACACATTTTCATTAAAACAGTAACACATTTATTTGACGTATGTTAATCATGAAAGTACAGTCACTCCCAACTACAGTGTCCAGTTGAAAGGGTGTTTTACGAGCAATATGTATCGATCTGCAAGAGCGCTACTGCACCAGTGACCGGACTGTTTTTTTATAAGAAATCGTCGTTTCTGAACACGTTTTCGAAAACAAGCGAACAAACGGGCGGGGCGGGCGGGCGGGCGGGCAGGCAGGCAGGCAGGCAGGCAGGCAGGCAGGAAGGCAGGCAGGCAGGCAGGCAGATGGATGGATGGATGGATGGATGGATGGATGGATGGATGGATGGATGGATGGATGGATGGATGGATGGATGGATGGACGGACGGACGGACTGGACGGACGGACGGACGGACGGACGGACGGACGGACGGACGGATGGATGGTGGGTGGGTGGGTGGACGGGTGGACGGGTGGACGGATAGACGGACGGATGGACGGACGGATGACGGACGGATGGACGGACGGACGGATGGATGGACGGACTGACGGACGGACGGACGGACGGACGGACGGATGGTGGTGGTGTTGTGTGTTAGGTTCGTCACATAGCAAGGCGTGTGACGCGAGGAAGATGGAGACAGTGAGCAAAACTAAACAGGAGTTATAATGACGAACAAAAAAACTATTGCACATACAGTACTATAAGTCGTACACGCACGCAGTTCACACACGAAAGAAAAGAGTAAGCAGTCTCACAGTCTGTGCCGTAGCCCAGTGCCTTGAAGTGGGACCCGTTGCGTGCTCGGATGCTGTCGTCGCTTGGGTTCCAGGTCAGCATACCACTGTAAGAGGCATCACCAGATCTAGGTGTAGCCGCACACTGTCAGCGACATCGGCTTGGTGGACGTAGTCAGCAGCTCCGGTCTTTCGAGGGTGCTCGCCGTACCGGAGATGTCCGCAGGACCACTCACCCAGCACTCGAACCTGGCCACGCCGACATGCCGTGCCCCGAGGACGTCAATGGCTCGAGGACTGGAACCCGGCCTTTCTAACCTCGCGCGTAGTTGCGGGTTCACCCTAGGCTCCCTTGCGTCGTCTTGCCGGCGTCCGAACGGCTTCGTTTCTCCGCGTGCGTCTCCTCTTCTCTTTTCAATGGGCGCGCTGCAATGCCTCTTCATTCTTCTCATCTTCCAGGTGATGTGTCGCTGTCGTCTGCTATGCTCGCATTTTTTAAGCTACTACATCACATCACCCCCAACTTAAGAAAGTTCGTCCGGTATAAGAACTTGAGGGCACTGGGGACACGTTGGTTCGCAGTCGGAAACACACACGTAAGCACCACTGCACACTTTAGCTGTTCCGAGCCCCGCACACTCGGCACTTTCGGTCACAAAAGTACACACCAGAAAAAAAAACAAGTCACAGAACAAAAGCGCCATGATACTTGTATCGCGCTGTTAGGTTCACATCATAAGCTATTAATACCATTGAGCATCAATTTTTCATGCGGACGTTGCTCACGGAGTTGGCAAGCGGCTCATGTAATCTGCGCCTATGTTGTCTCTGCCTTTGATATACTCGAACAAAAAGTCCTATTCCATAAGAATGAGGCTTCACCGTAGGACGCGGCTGTTCACACGCTTGACCGACTTGATGTACACAAGTGGTTTGTGGTCACTCTGTAGAATAAATGTGCGTCCGAATAAGAAGATATGAAGTTTCCGGACCGCCCACACAAGAGCCAGGGCCGCTCGCTCCAATGTAGAGTAAGCAGCTTCGCGTGGTTGCAGTATATAGCTTGCGTGTGACACTGGGTGCAGTATTGCTTGCGTTGGAATGAAACACATGGTAGTTTGTCGCTTTCGGTGTCATCCACCCAGCAAACAGCTGATGCTTCATGCGGTGGTGCAGAAAGCGGTTCCTCATACTTTTTAACTAGGTTGATATGGAATATTGTGCTGCTGGTACCGAGATCTATTAAATAGCGACATCATTTCTCTTCTCAAGGACATAAAATGGTCCATTCCACGTCAGAAGGAATTTGTTGGTATCCGATGGAAGCAGAAGTAGAACCTTGTCTCCAGGGGATAATTGACGTTGTCTGGTGTTTCGGTCACAATGCTTCTTCCGTATCATTTTTGCTTTCTGAAGCTCCCCTTTGGCTAATCGGCAGGTGTCTTCAAGACGATTCCGCAGTTAGACTACGTACCGATAGGATGTTTTCACATCATCATCAAGATGATCAGCGGCCCATAATTCTTTCAATATCGCCAGGGGACCTCTGACGTAACGGCCGCAGAGCAAGTCGAACGGGGAGAAGCCTAAGCTCGACTGGGGAACTTCGCGATAAGCGAAGAGTAAAGGTGCCAGGTACCGGTCCCATTTCTTCGGACACTCCTGACACATTCTTCTTATCATTTGTTTCAGGGTGCCATTGAACCTCTCTACAAGGCCATTAGCCATGGGATTATGTGGGGTTGTTGGCAATTGTTTAAAGGAGAAAGTCGGCTTAGCTCCTTCATTAGGCGTGACGAGAATGTCGTGCCTCGGTCACTGATTTTCTCCCGGGGGACACCTACACGAGAAAACATCTCCAGAAGTGCCTCAGCGACTTTCTCCGTCTCGATGCTCGGCAGTGCTACAGCATCGGGATAACGCGTTGCCATGTCCACCATTGTCAGTACGTACTTGTTTCCGTCCTCTGACATCGGTGATAATGGACTCACAATATCAATGACGACTCTCTTTAAAGGGGCGTCATTTACAGGAGTGTTGCCGAGAGGTACACGACCCACCAAGTGCTTGGGAATAGTTCTTTGACATATTGTCGCAGTACAACGCGAACAAAGCACAAGTACGCCTTGAGGCAGCGAAAGCAGCGTGTTTTCAACAGCTAAGCCTTGTTTGTTTGTTTGTTTGTATCCTTTAATCTAAGCCGCAAGATTGTCTTCTTTGTTGTTGAGTCAAGCCAGAGGCCCACTACATGGTGTCTGCTAAATCCCCACATCATCGTTGTCGTTCACACGCAGTCTCGGGTCATTTGCCTCCCTCTCAAAGAGCATCGACCCGATGCGAAGTCAATAATGCAGTTTTTTTAAAGAAGAGTCTCACGCAATCACTCGCTGACGTAAGGCTTCATGCGCACTACGTGAACGAGTTCAGGATGGGGCTGGCGACGATTGGTACTACACGAACTGTCGGGAACAACTTCGTAAGTAACCTCACTCAGTTGTCGCAGTACCCGGTAAGGCCCAAAGTATCTTCTTAAAAGCTTTCCGGAAAGTCCTCGTTTCCGTACGGGTGTCCAAACCCATACTTTGTCGCCAGTTTGATAGACGACTGTTCTGCGGTGAGCATTATAGCGGCCTGCATCGTACTCTTGTTGCTGGCGGATCCGTAAACGTGCAAGTTGCCTAGCTTCTTCCGCGCGTTCCGTAAACGTGTTGGCGCATGGGTCGATGTCGTCACCTTCGTGCGGTAGCATCGCATCTAACATAGTTCGCACTTCTCGTCCATGAACGAGGCTGAACGGGGTCAGGCGCGTCGTTTCTTGCTTTGCCGTATTGTACGCAAACGTTATGTACGGCAAGATTTCATCCCAATTTTTGTGTTCAACGTCTACGTACATCGAAAGCATGTCTTCAGTGGTTTTGTTTAGACGCTCTGTCAGCCCATTCGTTTGTGGGTGGTAGGCGGTGGTCTTACGATGCGCTATGCCACTCAGCACGAGGACGTGATCCAAAAGAGCGGCCATAAATGCGGCTCCTCTGTCTGTGATCACGACGGTCGGTGCACCATGCCTCAGTACAATGTTCTCGCCACCTCTGCTGCTGTACCTCTCTGGATAGCCTTTGTCTCAGCATAACGGGTCAAATAATCCGTCGCGACGATAACCCAGCGGTTCCCTGCAGTAGAAGTAGGCAGTGGGCCCAAAATGTCCATGCCGATCTGGTAGAATGGAGCTGTTGGGACCTGTACGGGTTGCAAGAGGCCAGCTGGTTCAGTCGGTGGTGACTTGCGTCGCTGGCAGTCGAGACAGGTACGAACGTGGTGCTTCACGGCTGTGGTTAGTCTCGGCCAGTAATACTTTTGCTGTATTCTGGCCAATGTTCTCGTGTAACCCAAATGGCCAGACCTCACCTCGGTGTGGCATGCTTTGAGTACTTCGGTACGAATGGTTGCTGGGATGACGAGCAGATAGGCGGATCCCGTCGGCGAAAAGTTTCTTTTGTAGAGTACTCCGTCCCGTAAACAAAATGATGACAACACTCTTGCGAAAACTCTTGGCGCCTTCTGAGATCTGCCATCCAAGTAGTTAATTAGGCCAAGCAACTCAGCGTCGTCACGTTGTTGCTGCGCAATGGCGGTCGTGTCGAGGACACCGAGAAATGCCATTTCCTCCTCTTCAGGTAGGGTTGCCGACTCAATGGGTGAACGGGAAAGACAGTCGGCGTCCATATGTCGCTTGCCTGACTTGTGTACGACAACAATATCGAATTCTTGCAGCCTGAGACTCCAACGCGCTAATCGCCCGGTAGGGTCTTTTAGACTTGTTAACCAGCACAATGAGTGGTGGTCGCTAATTACTTTGAAGGGGCGGCCATATAAATACGGGCGAAATTTTAAAACCGCCCATACCACGGCGAGACATTCCTTCTCAGTTGTAGAGTAATTAGCCTCAGCACGTGTTAACGTTCTGCTTGCGTAAGCGATTACCTTTTCTGTGCCCTCTTGCTGCTGCACAAGCACAGCTCCCAGACCAACATTGCTCGCGTCTGTGTGAAGCATCATGGGGGCTTCTTCATCGAAGTGGGCAAGCAGTGGGGGCGTTTGAAGACGTTGACGCAGGTCATTAAAGGCAGCCTCCTGTTCTTCGTTCCACTCAAAGGCAACGTCGTCTCTTGTGAGACGAGTTAGTGACGACGCGATGCGGGCAAAGTCTGCGATATATCGGCGATAATAGGCACAAAGGCCCAGGAAGCGTCTGACAGCCTTCTTATTGGAGAGTACCAGGAACCGTGCGACAGCGGCAATTTTTCCAGGGTCGGGTCGGATGCCTGCGTTACTGACGACGTGACCGAGAAACTGAAGTTCGTGGAAGCAGAAATGACAATTTTTCGGTTTCAATGTTAGGCCCGCAAACCGTATGGCACGTAAAACAACCTCCAGCCTTCGGAGATGCTCGTCAAAAGTCGTTGAAAATACTACAACGTCGTCCAGATAGACTAGGCACGTCTTGCACTTCAATCTTGAAAGTACCATGTCCATAAGCCTTTGAAATGTCGCGGGCGCGGAGCACAAACCGAAAGGCAAGACTTTAAATTCGTATAAACCATCTAGCGTCACAAAAGCGGTTTTCTCTCGGTCTCTTGGGTCTACCTCGATCTGCCAGTATCCACTCCTCAAGTCCATGGAAGAAAAGTAGCGAGCGTGCGGAAGTCTGTCAAGGGAGTCATCAATACGTGGGAGCGGGTACACATCTTTTTTGGTCACCCGATTCAGCTTCCTGTAGTCCACGCAAAAACGCAGCGTGCCTTCCTTTTTCTTTACTAGCACTACAGGCGATGCCCAGGGGCTCTGTGACGGTTGAATCACATCATCTTCAAGCATTTTCGCGACTTGTTGTTGTATGGCTTCGCGTTCCTTTAAAGCTACACGATAAGGGTTCTGGTGAATAGGTCTCGCCGTGTCCTCGGTGATTATTCGATGCTTTGTCAAAGGTGTTCGACCAACTCGTGAGGTCGATGAAAAGCAGTCGTGGAATTCGGCTAGTAGCTAAAGAAGTCTCTGTCGGTCATCCTCTGACAGAGTGGGACTAACATCGAGAACGGCTTCTGGTTCTTGATTAGGCACTTCGTCTAATACCGATAAACATAAACTGCCTCGCATGTCTTCGATATTGTCGTAAGAAGCGATAGCTGCGCCCTTCGGAAGGTGCCGGCGCTCAATACTGAAGTTGGGCAAAAGTAAATTCGTGCGCCCACGAGTGAGACGGACGATACCTCGTGCGACCGAAATGCCATGGCTAAATAGCAGCGAGCCAATTTTGTCGGCAATGCCTTCGCCATCAAACGCTTCGTGCCCTTCCACCGAAACAAGAGTGCATGACCGTGGCGGGACGACCACATCATCATCAATTATACGTAAAGTGTTACGTATTGCGTCTGAACAGTCAACCAAACCAGGGCTGTTGCGGAACGTAATTGAACGGTCCGGGATGTTGATGACGGCACCATATTCTCTTAAGAAGTCCATCTCTATGATCAGGTCCTTGCAACATGAGGTGATGATGACAAACGTCGCCACGAAAGAAGAGCCGCCGATGCCGAGTCTCGCTGTACACCTTCCGACAGGCATCAACAGCTGGCCGCCTGCTGTCCTCAGGTGAGGTCCCGTCCACGTAGTCTTCACTTTCTTTAGGCGCACGGCAAGGTTTTCACTTATGATAGAGAAGTCGGCACCGGTGTCAACTAAGGCTGTTACTTGCTGTCCGTCTACAAAAACGGTAAGATCTGTGGTCACAGTTTCGTCAACGTTACAACTAGTCGGCTTTACGGCGTCTTGTGGTAAGAGTAACGGGGGCCTTTTTTCGTCGCCTTGGCGGCCTGCAACCTCACCCCCGGAGGTCGCCGCCTTCAGTTTCCCCGTCGTGGACTTGGTGACCTCCTTCCGCTGGCGTCGGCTGTAGAGCGGTGGCGCGACGAAGGCGAATATGCCGGAGACGGAGAACGTGGTCCACGTCCCAAACCTGGCTGGTAATTAGGCTCACTGTCGTCATTGTTGGCACGGCGGTTGTCAAAATGAGACCGAGACAAGGAAGGTCGTTGAGAATCAGCGTCCCGGCATGGTGGGTAGTCGTCGTTGAGGCGTCGATCGTCAGACCATTGCCGAAGAGGTCGAAACGTGTCGACGCGGTGCCAGCAATGACGAGAAATGTGGCCGACACCTCCGCAGGTAAAACAAAGTGGACGTCTATCCACGGTGCGCCAGACGTCTGTTTTACGAAGCTGTGGACGCCGCAACGGCTCATAATGTTGTAAATGCCGTGTCTCGTTGGGAGACGGCTCTTCGTACGGCAGCATTTCGTACGGTGGCACGACGGAAGGGCGCCGCGGTGTCTGTTCTTGCGGTGGCGACCAAGGAACGGCTGTCGATGGCTGGCGGTACGACGGCGGAACGGGCGGCGGGCGGCGAAGCGCGGCTGCGTAGCTCATGGGTCGCTGATCGTGAGTAGGATCAGCTGCCGAAAACGCTTGGCGTATTTCTTCGCGGACGACTTCAGCGACAGACGCCGTGGGTGGTTCCGTGACCAGAGTCCGCAGCTTCAGCAGCTCTTCGCGGACAATCTCTCGTATTAAATCGCGTAACGAGCTGTGATTATCAGATGTCGTAGCGGCGAGTTGAATGTGGGTGCTGCTGGACAAGCGATCGTGTTATCGGCATCGTAGGTGAAGCGCCCGCTCGATAGCCGTAGCTTCTTTGATGAAGTCTGTCATGGTGCTTGGCGGGTTCTGCAAAAGTCCGGCGAACAATTGCTCTTTAACGCAACGCATGAGGTAGCGTAACTTTTTGTCGTCGGTCATGTGCGGGTCAGCTTTACGGAAGAGACGGGCCATGTCCTCAGCGAACATTGCGACCGTTTCATTGGGTTTCTGAACCCGTAGCTCGAGCATATGTTGCGCACGTTCGCGCCGGTCAACATCGGCAATTGTGTCAATCATCCCTCTTTTAAAGTCACTCCATGTTGACAAACTGCCTTCTCTGTTCTCGTACCAAGTACGAGCACTGTCGTCGAGATAGAAATAGGCGCGGGAAAGCCTTTGTTCAAGAGACCACTGGTTGGTGTTGGCGACACGTTCATAGTGATCAAGCCAGTCTTCGACGTCTTCATGTGCTCCACCACCAAAGTGATCAGGCACCAGCGGTGAAAAAAAGGTTACCTGAGATGGGGTTGGTGGACTGCTGTCTCGTAGTAACTGTTGTGGACTGGCGGTGGCCATTGGTAGATGTGAGCGCTGCCTTGTAGAGTGTTCCTGCGATGGGGTGAACTCTGGAGGGAGGCTTCGCAAGCGACGACTGAAGCGATGCACGGGAGTGTCGACAAGTGCTTCTGGACTGGATGAACAGCTCCGCGTGGGAGTGTGGAGCATCAGGTGATGTCGCGGGCCAGCACCTCCACCAGTGTCGCAGTACAACGCGAAAAAAGCACAAGTACGCCTTGAGGCAGCGAAAGCAGCGTGTTTTCAACAGCTAAGCCGCAAGATTGTCTTCTTTGTTGTTGAGTCAAGCCAGAGGCCCACTACATGGTGTCTGCTAAATCCCCACATCATATTTGTCGTTCACACGCAGTCTCGGGTCAATATATCACACGATATAACAAATCGTGTGATGTCTGACTGAACCCCTGGCCAGTAGAACTCTTCGAGTACCCGGTCTGTAGTTCGTTTAATTCCCTGATGTCCCGAAAGGATGCCTTCGTGAACCATTTTCATAACAAATTGTCGGAGGTACCTTGGTACCACAAGCTGATTCACCTGCCTCTTAGAGTGAAGGGTGTACTTGCGATAGAGGATTCCGTCCTTCGTGAAGAACAATATTTTAGCAAACCTTGTCTTGACCTCTTTGTTAACAGCTTCGAAGCATTTCCGCAGGCTGCTGTCTTCCTCCTGTTTGGTTCCAAAGTTCTGTGGGCTGATGTCTAAGGGGTTAATAACTGGAGCCGCAGTATATGTGGATTTCCTGCCTGTCGGTTTACTGCAGCAACTTTTGTCTTGAAACATGTTTTCCTTGCAGCCGATATCAAATTCTTTGCATACAAGGGTCCGTGTGCTGAACCGGATCTTTCTGCGCCAGAATACTCTTCTGCAGTGTTCCGGGTGTAAATACGGCTCTTCTAATCGCTATCAGGATTGTGAGCATCTCGAACGTCTTCCACATTTCCTAAGACAACATCATATAAAGGAGTATCCATACAATGGACTCGAGTTTTGCCAGTGAAGAAAGGTGAAAAAATTTCCACGTGTGCTTCAGGCAGCCTCATCAACCGTCCATCCAAGAGGTAAATCGAGGGAATCTTTCCAGTTAGCTTGCTGTCCGCCACAAGAGACCTTTTGACGATGATTGAATTGCATCCGGTATCTCGCAGTACTTTTGCGGGATATCCTTCGAGTACACCTTCACCCGTGGGCATCGATTTTTCCTTCAACTTGTCTGGGTGCGTTTCTTCGCACTCCGGACTACAAGGAACACAAAGGGAAGCCTGCGACTCTGAATTAATTATCTTGGCTCCATCTCTTTGTTGAAAAGAGCATGAGGCCTTCTCAATGCTGTTGGTCCTTTTGGAGCAGTCACCTGTTTATGCCCAGTGCGGCGGCATTTTCCACAAAAGGTTGGCTTTGTACCTGGACCCTTTGTGTTGGTCCAGCAATCAGCAGCTCTGTGACCCTTTTTGTTGCAAAGGAAACACTGCGGTCTCCCTTTGTCATCTTGCTGCTCAGACGTTCGAGTTTGACCTGGAGGCTTGCTCAGGATATCGCCTTTACATTTCCCAAGGTTAATCAACCCCTGGGCCTCCAAGTAGTGGTCTGTAGCCTCCGCAAGTTTTTCAAGGCTTTCACAGTTTCTTTCTTTATGAAACACAGTGAGTTTCTCACGGCATTGTGCGAGAAACTGCTCCGAGACAATTTTGTCTCGCAGAGCATCGTACGTACGGTCTGTCTTGGCCATTTCTTGCCAATGGTCAAAATAACCTAATAGACGCCCGGCAAACTGCGTGCCCGTTTCAGAATTATCTGGTTTGGCTGATCGAAATTTTGTCCGATAGCCTTCTTCTGTGAACCTAAAGCGTTGTAGTAGCGTTTTCTTCAACGTTGCGTAGTTCGTGGCATGTTCTGGTGCCATCCTACCAACTACACTCAAGGCCTCTCCGGTCAAGCAAAGCCTTAGTGATAGGGCCCATTTGTCTTGCGGCCAGTCTTGACTAGTAGCGACGCGCTAAAATCGCTGTATATATGCGTCCAGCTCATCGTGTTCCTCGTTAAAGGCTGGGATGAGTTTATGTGGACTTTGGTAGCTCTGCGTGGTGCCTACGGGCGCACCCTCGGTAAGCTGCCCAGTAGTTGTACTACCTGCTGTCGCACCTAACTGATGCAACTTTAACTTCAGCTCAAGAACTTCCTTCTCTGCTTATAATCTAGCGACTGCCTCTGCCTCGGCTTCTTTCGCGGCATTTCGTTCAGCCAGACGAGCTTCACGTGCCTCTTTTTCGCGTGCGCGTCCTTGGTCAATCCAACCTTTTAGTGCTGAGCCACTTAACCCCAATTCCTTTCCGATCGCCGTCAGCTTATCTGCCTCCATCATCGACCGTCACACACACATATGCGATGTGATGCTCTTCTTAGATGTAACAACAGTAGTCCTGTCGCGGACGCCAGATATGTCGTGTGTTAGGTTCGTCAAATAGCAAGACGTGTGACGCGAGGAAGATGGAGACAGTGAGCAAAACAAACGGGAGTTATATTGGACGAACAAAAAAACTATTGCACATACAGTACTATAAGTCGTACACGCACGCAGTTCACACACGAAAGAAAAGAGTAAACAGTCTCACAGTCTGTGCCGTAGCCCGGTGCCTTGAAGTGGGACCCATTGCGTGCTTGGATGCTGTCGTCGCTTGGGTTCCAGCTCAGCATACCACTGTAAGGGGCATCACCAGGTCTAGGCGTAGCCGCACACTGTCAGCGACGTCGGCTCGGTGGACGTGGTCAGCAGCTCCGGTTTTTCGAGGGTGCTCGCCGTACCGGAGATGTCCGCAGGACCACTCACCCAGCACTCGAACCTGGCCACGCCGACACGCCGTGCCCCGAGGACGTCAATGGCTCGAGGACTGGAACCCGGCCTTTCGAACCTCGCGCGTAGTTGCGGGTTCACCCTAGGCTCCCTTGCGTCGTCTTGCCGGCGTCCGAACGGCTTCGTTTCTCCGCGAGCGTCTCCTCTTCTCTTTTCAATGGGCGCGCTGCAATGCCTCTTCATTCTTCTCATCTTCCAGGTGATGTGGCGCTGTCGTCTGCTATGCTCGCATTTTTTTAAGCTACTACATCACAGATGGATGGATGGATGGATGGATGGATGGATGGATGGATGGATGGATGGATGGATGGATGGATGGATGGATGGATGGATGGATGGATGGATGGATGGATGGATGGATGGATGGATGGATGGATGGATGGATGGATGGATGGATGGATGGATGGATGGATGGATGGATGGATGGATGCATGCATGCATGCATGCATGCATGCATGCGCTCAAATTTGCCAAAGTTCGCTATGAAATGCTCCGCATTTAAAACTGCAAGGCGTGCAAGAAGTCGGACTCAGATAGTAATTTTATAAGGAGTTTCAATAGGTCAAACATTCTTTTATGAGCACAATGAATTGTGCGGCTACTTAGAGATATATTAAAAGACTTCATCACAAATATCTGTCCGGGGAAGCTCACACGTAATTTTTTTCGCCTTGAATTACACCCAACTGCTGTCAGTAGATTTTTTAGTCAATTGGCAACGAAGGTGATTCCCCTATGAACTTAAAAAACAAAGATTTAATGTGTATTCTCCAGACACAGAAGAGGAAAACACTATTCCTTAACATCAACGTCTCCAGCGAGTGAAACACAAGAACGCTAATTTTGCTAACATCAGGACAGTTTATTGAATACTGATTTTTCTCCGTGTTTGTCGTACAACACAAGCGCCATCTACATGTTTCTGCGTTTTTGAGTGTTTCTGCTATACAACGGTGTGCTTGCTGTCTCGCTTTTCCAGGCATATAACGGGGCACATCAAAACCGCTGCTCAGAATTGGCAATCAAGCGATAAAAGTGATCACAACACAATTCCCTCGCGTCTTCTTCATGAGCGCAAGCTTGATTTCGCGAAAAATGTGACATTTACCAGAGATAATATTCTTGGAGCAGTCGAAACAGTAAGCACCAAGTAATTACTTCTTTACCTCAGTTTTCATTACTATCACAAAAGCGTGCGCGTTCCAACATATGAATGAACAAATAGTACTCGTGCAACAGTGTTGGCCCCTTCTTCTTAGAAAGCTTAAAGTGTACATATGTATGTATGTATGTATGTATGTATGTATGTATGTATGTATGTATGTATGTATGTATGTATGTATGTATGTATGTATGTATGTATGTATGTATGTACGTACGTACGTACGTACGTATGTATGTATGTATGTACGTATGTATGTATGCTTCACGAGTACAAGTACTTTAAGTTACCGGCCATAACCACATTATATGCGCATATTTACTAAAGCCTAAGAGAAAATACGAATCAACGCTTACATTTTCATAAGTGTCCAATAGCGCACCTTCATGGTTTTGTTTTGGGGGCATCGACGCACCCTTGTATTGAAGAAAGGGGCGTAGCCGGGGGATGGCACACCGAAATTCTGCCCCCCTCTCTTCTGCAATGCTTTTTCACCATAGCATATAGAGCAAAAAAAAACAGTTTTAGTTGGGTGCCCTCCGCAAAATCAAGTAGGTGCCCCCTCCCCCCGACTGAAAAATTATAGTGGTTATAAGATGGAAAAAAGGAGAAAAGAGCCCCGTATATGTCTGCATCAGGGTGCGACACCTCAACAGTAGCTCACAAGGGATGGGGGTGAGGAGGGATTAAAAGGATAGGATTAAAGGCATATAGAGAGAGAAAGATGTGCTGGGACAGTGAGCGAGAACATATTAGGGATAGGAGAGATAGGAAAGATGGAAACACGGTCACAGGATTCCGAGGACAGGGAACCAATTGTGAGAGCTCTTGTCGGCGTCAGGAGTTGGCGTAGGGCAAGTTCAGTAGGTCAGAGCTACGCTGTCGTCGGAGATCGGCGTCAGGAGATGACGTAGGGCCAGCCCAGTCGGCCAGAGCTACGCTGACTTCGGAGATCGCGAGGGCACAACCAGTCGGCACGGAATCCAGTGAGCGAGTAAATTCTCAGACATCCCGGACCAGCTACAAGTGATAAGGCAAGCCGATAAGGCAAGCCGAAGATGCCGCTATTGTTCAAGGACTCTAACTACCACTTAGGGTAGAGGATATAGTTCCTCTGAAGCTTACCGTTTCTATTAAAGTTGTTTATTTCTCTCTCTCTCTGTCTATCTTTCTACGCATCTAGTCAAAGGTGCCGTTTCTGCTAACATTCCTTGCAGGTTGCTTCAGGAACCACGACTTGCTTGCAACACTTGGCAAGGCACACAATTGCCCAAGAGAAAGCTCGCATTGAGGCAGCTATTTTACTTGCAGAAGATGACACTGCCTTTCAACCGGTCTATGTCAATCGTTTCCCATACGTGAAAGCCTGCATGAAAGAAAGCATGCGGTAGGTTGCACAACCAACCGATTTCTATTGCACGACCTAGAGACACAAAAACGCTCATAAGAAGAACGGTGCATTGAGCCAGCTAAAACATTCTCTGTTGTAAGTAAGCCATATCATGTAAATTTATACACCGTATCGCTTAGAAAAAAGAGCTACACAACCATTACATTCGAGTAGTACATATATACGAATCAGCTACTTCGAGATGCTTAAAAATATACGAAAGTTGTGCAAGGTGGATCAACCAAAAGATGTTCATCTCGACGTGGAAAGGGCACTGAAACAACGCTTTTGGTCACGTGCTTTTTTTCTGTAATGTGCTGGTAGGGGTCCGTTAGTCATAACGTAGCACAACGCTTCTTGGAGCGTGTGGCAAGTAATCAATTTAAGGCCCTTCGTTACCAACCATACTTCAGTTAGATATCAAAAAGCTCTAAAAACTACAAGCTGCTTGACGCAACTATCACTACCTAGACTGTGCACCACTGAACCACGTCAGCATAGGGCACTCTAACGCAATTGCGAATTGTACACATCGAAAAGTCATCTTTTTTTCGAACAGAAACAAGAAAAACAGTGTCACAATACACGAATTTTTCAACAAGTGCGCCCCGATCAGGGACTCGCAAGCAGCCGCCATGAACTGTTCTGCTGCCGCTAACACGTCAAAAGAGCAAAAACCGCTGTGACGTCATTAGAACTTGCTGTATCGACTGCAGCGTGGTCACGTGAGTGAAGTACTGGGCCCCTCTCTAGTAACTTTTGAAGTTTTCAATGACGCGAGTTGCGCTGTATAGCACTCGATCGCGAGTACAAGTTTCATGACTGATAAAATTCTTCCAAGCCATAAACAGTGTATATTGTCACGACGTCAAAACAGAGGTCTTGCCGTAGAGACTGAGACACCAGAAGCAGGTCGATCTTTTTAATTAGAACGCGCGAGCGAGTTCTTCTTCTTCGTCCATTTCGTAGTCCTTTCGTGGTACATGCTCAACTGCCATCGTCTTTCTTGAGCAAGCACGTGACAATATATGTTGCAGGTGATAGCACATGCTCACGAGAATATATCTGATATTCTAACTCGCCCGTGGAATATTGTGTCAGTGCCGCTTAAGATAAATAGAAAGAGCCACTTGGGTTGGTGAGCAAACGGTTGTAGCTCAAGCAAATAAATATGGTACGTCAGCGTTACAGATGGTGAATCACTCATGCATTCCATTACACAGAGAACACAATGATAATAAACCAATCGAACCCCACGTCATCAAATAGCGGCAGCAACATTGACCTGACGTCGACAAAACAAGCTCGTGCTTCTTTCACCTGAATCAGCCAAAAGTTACCTAGCCAGAATTGCTCACATGGTCCGATATGGGTCTCAGGTTATTCAGATGATCTTGCATAGTTATCATTAAGCCAATGTATTGTAGCTAATGCTAGTGTGAAGTGGGCCCCGTCTATGACAGGAGTTTCCGGGTGTGATCATTTGCACCCACTATTAAACTTTAGCAAATTTCAGTTACCATGCAGTGAATACAGTAACATTGCAATGTCTTAAAATGAGCTTCCCCTCGTTTGAAAATGCTGTCCACATTTGTCGACCGTCCTTGATACGATGCCGGGCTCTGTTATAACCAATGAAACGCAGCGCGTAGAGGGATGCATTTGATATTTTTCAATTTTGGCTGATTGAAAAAGGTTGTTGCCAGAGCTCAAAAAGATGCCGGCTTTCATCGAGTTCGGGCGATTCCGTATGGCGCCCCTGTAGTTATAGTATTACATGTTGGATTTACCGTCCCAAACCCACCATATAAATATTAGAGACGTCGTACGAGAAGACTCCGGATTTCGCGACCACCCGGGGTTCTTTAAAGTGCACCCAAATTTGAGCACACGGGCCTACAACATTTTCGCCTCCATAGAAAATCCAGCCGCCGCAGCCGGGAATTGATCCCACGACATGCAGGTCAGCAGACGAGTACCTTAGCCACTAGACCACCGTGGCGGGGCCTCTGTAATGATAACAACGTCACAACGGTCAAATTTAAACACAAACATGGAAAAGTGCAACTTCCATATCCTTCTCAGCCATCCGGAATGGGCGAGTGACTTTTTCTGTGGTTGAAGATATCTTAATGTGGCTAACGACATTTTTTGGCCGTAAGTAAGATGAATATTTCAAATTCGTATTTACTGGTCTAAATGATGTCCTCAACCATCCTAATATACCTGGGGCTACAAAGAATTTATTGTTAAGGTATAGAGAAAAAATTGCATTTTCCAGATTTCTAAGAACTTTGCACTCATTATTTGAAAAGCCCGTTATTGTTTTCGTGTCCTGCTTTTATAGAAAAAAAGTACACCAACGCAACTACTCAGAAGGCCGCACCCATGATGTCCCGGCGATCAAGCATATACTTAACATGCTCGACGTGTAATTAGAGAGCCGAGTAAGTAATGACGACATGATGAGCGCTACGAGCACTAGGACATGACATGAGACATGAAGCGCAGAGACATGAGAGAGAGAAGACAACGCGACACAATGCGCTCTAGTACCGTTTACCAACGCACCCGAAAAATGGCTCTGCTGCTGTGTTAATGAAATTTTGGTAATCTCAAATTTTTCATAAAAAGATCCAAGTGTTTTCGGTAAAAGACAGCGGCTGAGCACTGCAATGTCTGAAGTATGACGAAACGGCGTTAATGTTAGTGTCAGCAAATCAACGGCTAAGCCTACGTATGCTGGCCTCGAAAAAGGTGGCTCTATGGTAGATGGTGAAAGCCATTGGCTCCACCGATATCATCTATATGTTGACTATTATGTCCCGGTACTGCTAATAAAATTCAATATCAGATGAAGGGTGTTGGTATTAGCTTATCTTTGCCGACTGACATACATGACACATCCTACATTTTCTCACTACCAGCCAAATTGGGTCGTAACAGGACCTTTACAGCTGTCCTGAAACCAATTTTAATCCGTCGTTGTGTGCTCCCTGGGGAACGGATAGGGCACAGGCAATTTTCTTACAGTCCAAATATTCTTCAAAAAGGGCACCACAAATTCATTAAAAAATTGGACAGCTATATTGTGAAGGGATTTCGAAAGGCTGTTTAAAAATCAACGAACAAACATTCTTTATTAGATTCAATTTTTGTGTCCACGAGTACGAAAAGTAATCTTTAACAGTAAAGTCGTAATTAAAAGCAGAAATGTCCAAATATATCTTGCACTGTAATTACTACTTGGCCGTGCTACTGAAGTGGTGCGAAAATTTGTTCTGCTTAATTTCTTTACTTCGCTTAAGACTCCGTAAAAGCTGCGTTTTGGCTTCGTTTGCTCATAATCTATCCCTAAAAAATATGGTCGATACCGTCGACCATAATATTCTGCTTATTAAATTAAAACACTATGAACTTTGCGGCAAGGTTTTCAGCCTCTTTTCTAACTACAATGATGGACGTCATCAAATGATCAACATGCAAGATCTTACGTCGTCATTATTAAACATAAAGACAGGGGTACCTCAGGGGTCCGTCCTGGGGCCACTGTTATTCTCACTATACGTAAATAATCTGCCATGCATACTCAAATCGGCCGAGTTGCTAATGTACGCTTATGACACAGCTTTAATAGTTACCGCCGATAACATAGCGGATCTAGAATTTAGAGCTAATGAAGAACTAGAAAATATTTTTATGTGATTTACAGTGTACAAATTAACACTTATTGCAAAGAAAACCAAATACACCATTTTTCACTCCCTTACCGAAATGTAAACTGTGAGTCATTTCGACTTACAATGAACGACTGCCAACTTGAGCATGTAAATGAATTTAAATATCTCGGTGTAGTGTTCGACAGCCAATTACACTGGAAAAAACAAATTAACTCTGTTTGTACTAAGCTAGCATCTTGCAGCAGTATGCTACTGGCTGCTAGAAAATATTTTAGCAGAAATATTCTCAGAGTCCTTTATTTTTTGTTTGTTCATAGTCATCTATCATACTGCTTAGACTCATGGGGATGGACCTTTAACACTTACCTTGACCCTATCCGAATATTACATAAGCATGCACTTAGAATTATAGATTATGCGGCATATAATGAACCCAGTGCGTCTTTGTTTCACAAGTTGGATATTATTCCTTTTGATTACATACGGCAGCATAAAACCGCAGTCACCATCAGTAATGTTATTGCACACAGTGTACCTTTCGATGTATCTACCTTTTCTTCCTCGTCTCGCGTCACTAGATGCATAACATTGCGGAATTTTAATCTTCCACCTACTAAAAACGTGTATGGTGAACGCTTACTACACTTCGTAGGAGCTAAAGTGTGAAATAACATAGCACTTCAGATTAAAGATTCTAGGGCTTTCTCCAGCACACTCAAAAAATATTTGCTACATGTAGATCAATAGTAATGACCATTTACTAAGCCTAACACATAGTTTGATGATTTGTCTGTACTTCATTATTTCAATACTTATGAACAAACTGCAACAATGTGCATCTTCTTGTATTTTTGTTCGTTTGTTGAAAAATCAACGTTTTTTGATGTTCTGCTTTTTTATAGACAAATTGTATTTTGCCTGTATACTTTCTCCCGTTAGACCAATTACTAGCCTATGGCTATGGATCTAATCAGTGTTGTGCATTTCTTGAAATGTAGTCATAACAAGCTCAATACAATGAAAATGAAAATGAATGAAAAAATTCAGGCATTTCATCTCCGGGAAGCATTCCCGAGTACAAATGCAAAAGCAGTAAAATGATGTTATTATTAAGGCAGCTCACAAGTGTTTGTCGCATTTCTAAAATGCTGAAAATTATATACGTCGTAGAGTATATAGCATGAGCTTACCTAATGAGCATGAAGGGTAAGGAAATGTCATATGTGATTATAATATTTGTAGGCTCATTGCTCTATCAAATTTTGGTTGAAGATTTTCAGCGTTGCATGGAAGTGTGCATTTACGAAATTTTGCAACCACTTACCTTTCATGAATCCTTTTACACACGCTAGGTTGACTGCAGTTGCAGCTGGATTCATAAGAAAACCGAGTCATGACAATCCTTTCAGGCTACCTTATTCCAGCTAAATTGCCTATTTTCTCTTTTGTTAATATGAAGGTGCCAGATTCTTTTTGCGGCACCCCAGCTTTAGCGCACCGAAAATATCTTTATGTTATTGAAAGAACCTTAAAGGTCCCCTACGCTGTAAAACAGATTACATCCTCAGAGGTGTAATATGCTGTCTATAACTCACACCCCTACAACCTACAAATGAGGTGTAACAAGGAGGACTACACATATACCTTGAGTGTATTTCCGAAATAAGACGCACAGCTTCCCTGAGAGGGCAGATCACTGAAATATTCTCACACAGTCTGAGCAAAATTTTCTTAACAGCACGATGAAGCATTGGCAAGCCTGTTGGCCATATAACTTTCGATATGATATACAATAAGTATCCTGTCTTCTTAGTGCCCACTACCAACCACCGCTATTCCATAAATGGCATCAACGTGTTTTCTAAGTAACTTGTGAGAGAGACACATCCCCTCTAAATTCTATTAAATGGCGATAAACCAATGGGCAGCAAGAAGAAAGTTGGAAACTAATCACTCCACCCATCAAGGAAAAGGCTAAGGAGGGAAAGCTAAATTCTTACAATTAAAACTAAAGTACAACTTTCGTCGGCAGTTCTATTACTTCGTTCCTTTCTTGTGCCGGACGAAAGTGTTTTACCTTTGGAGGACAAGACTCCCTCGAAGCAAGCGTTCCTTCTCGAAAAGTCATTACACACCAGCTATCTCGGAGTATGTCATTAATTACAGACCCATCAAGAAAATGATATCATCTACTCGTAACGTTCTCTGTACGTAACTCCATTTTTAATATCTGACAGATGTTGCAGATACCGGCTTATGTAATCACATTATCATCAAACGTTGATACAAAAACAAAAGAAATATAATCTGTCTGCGTACACAGACGTCTCGTTCGTCTTATAAGTTATAACCTACCACTTCTAATTAGAAACACTGTAAAACTCTTCTGAGCTCTTCCACTCGTTTACTACTCACGTCCACTCAGGACATTTGCGGTTAATACCGTATACAAACAAGAAAACTTTTCCATGAACACTGTAGAAACTGACAAGAAAAATCCTTGATTGTTACGATCACTTTAAAAAAACTTCATTCTTAAACGTCGCCCTTAATGGAACCACGCTTGCGCACGCTTGAGTGCGTCACGTTATGCGATTATCTTTCAAATAACAACCTACAATGCTTAAAAATAGTTAGAGCATATACTGGTTACCTAAACGTTAAGTCATAGCCGAAATACAGAAAGAAAACATTCCAAAACAAAAATAAATAACCAAACAAATGTTCAAAAAAGGACAAACATTTCCTGTTGCAACCAGCTCTCAAAAGCTTACAGCTGTTAACTCATTTTTCAGCCGTGCGCGTGGTGGTCATGCCCTGTAGGCCTTTATTATTCAGCGGGGAGTTCAACAATCAACAAAGCAATTTGCTTCGCCTCTAAATTCCACTAAGCCCTTCGCTGGTGAATCGAGTTTCTCCCCTCATTCGGCTACTTCCTGGGGACCACTGACTGTGTACTCTCGTGCTACATAAATCCTGTCTTGGATACGACGACAGGAGAAGTGTCTCTTTCTCTCTGTCCGTATTTTTGCCCAACCTGATTTTTTTTTTCGTGAGGCGGCTCGAGCGCACGCAAAACTTCTTCGAGGCCGATGAGAAACGCCTCGTTTTGCCTACTACCTTCAAACGGTTCGAGACCTTCTCTAAACGTGTTGTGCGTTTGGTCGATTCACAGACTCTGCGACGCCACTTCCGTCCACGCCTTTCCTTAGTGCTCTTTTTCGAACCCCTCATTTGCAACTCGCGCTCGTCGACTCCATCGGTTCTCTTGTTACCAGTCTAGCCCTCACATTCACAATTATTTACTGGCAAAACATCGTCTCCATTGCCTGCCAAACTGGCAGACAGTTTAGCGCAACAATATAGCTCTCGTATCTGGGTGCAGTTCACAACAGCGTTGTGCTCTACTCTTTCCTTTAGTGCCACCTCCCGAACACACTGTGATCTTCTTGCCTAGCGGGTCGAACTCTCCTATGACACCACATGCGTAAACCACCATGTCGGCACAGACACTAGAACTTAGCTAACATATAAGGGAGCTGTCTACAATTACTCTCACACTCTCCTGACATCACAGTGGCATTCCTACTAACCACAAGGTTAGCGTTACCTTTGGTACGCCTTTCCGCACAGTTGTTTACGCGTTCAGGCACGAGGAATGTTTCAAGCTTCGCGTTAACTCTCTTCGAGTACCTGAAACAAACCTCGGCCCCACAAGGAACACTCTCCTCAAACGTCTTTGGCTCCGGACCAATGACGGCCTCGTCATGAACATGCTCTACATTAACCCATTTGTTGAGGCCAGTGTTTTTCTCTAACAGGATTTCACTACTCGCGACCTGTCTCTCATTTGTCGAGAACGGAAGCTTTACTTGTCTCTCAATTTCACCTTCCTCTTTTTCAACCGAAATACTGAAGCACCGGAGTAACGCTGCCTTAGCGACTTCGTATTTCTCAAACTCCTCGTCAGAAAAGTGAGCGAATACACAGGCCATGTCACTCAGAAGAACGCCTAATAAACCAACAGTCCAAAAGTCACAGTCTAGCCCCACCTCTGCGCAAACACACTCGAAAGACGCGAGAAGACTTTCGAGGTTTTCGGCGACTTTGAATGCGCGTAGCCTAGATCGCACTTGCTGGACCCGCACATGCTGGATTTTACTTCCGTGACCTTCCGTTCGAACTGTTTGTTCGCCTTCGCTCTTATGCTCACACTTTTTCTGTTCTCGCTCACTTGCTCTTTCAGGAATGTCACTTACTCCTCTTTTAACACCTAAACCCTGTTTCTCAACTTCAAGCTCCAACCTCCTGTTTTCAATTTCATCTCTTTTTTTTTTCAAACAGTCTCTTCATTTCCTCCCCCTTTAGAGTTTTCTGTACAAGTTCCCAAGCGATTTCTATGCTTTCCGCATTACTAACACTTTTGTCTGATAATTTATATGAATGAAGCTTTTCCATCGCTTCATCACATTCAAGTTCTAATCGCTCACACAACAAAAACACTTCTGCCTTCCGCAACTTCATTAGGTCAATGGTCACTGTTTGAAGTGTTAATTTCGCCCTCTCAGTGATGCTTAAAAAACCGCAATTTACATCAAAAGATCTCTTCCTTTCCAGGAATTCTAATGGTTAACGCAGAATTTGAAAAACCTGGAAAATCTCAATGCAAAAAAACTTCAGCAGATCCCAAATACCTGGGAATCGACATTATGTGAAGCATGCGGAGGGAAGGGGACCGTGTTGCAATTTTTTGATTGAGTGACACGTCATTAAATGACGCAAAATGTATCTACAACTGTTGCACGCACAGACATATGTTGAACAGTTTGCAGATGTTTATACAACCAGTCGTTTGCACTTGAGCGACGATGCCAACTGGAACATCCGCATTAGCAACACCATAAGCTGATATAAAGCGCTGAGAAAATGCTGGCCCTACATACATAATGATGGCTCTACATAAATGCAAAAATGCTGGCCCTACATAAATAAACTTCATTCAGCACCTGACACCTAACCACAATTGAAGTTAACACGACGTGACGGCTGTATCAAAGGAGTATACTTATGTAATGTTTATAAAATTTGGGATGCAGCACTGCAACCACTGTTGACGTTTCATGAAGATTAGCGTCCATTTGAAAAGGACTTCTGAGACATGGTGTAGCTCTGTGGTAAGATGCTTCATTGTCACGCACAATGCTCGGGTTTAATCCCAACTGAAACTCTGGCAATTATTCTTTGCATTCATTGGGTCGGCGCTACTGATGTCTTATATTTCTTAACACTCACGCGTTAAAGTTACCCATGTCTGGTCTTGTCGTTCCTGGGTAGATACTAAGTGTCAATCACCTGCGGCACATACCCGGATACCAGCGGCACATACCCGTGGGTATGTGCCACTGTCTGGCGGGATGTGTTCGACGACGTACGCGACGGCATTGTGACATTATTTATGTCTTGACCAGTTTGTCATATTCATCAAACCATCTTACTCTTCCAAGCTAATTTTGGTTAACGCCAAGTTAGGGGGTGCCCACGAGAGCCCCCAAACGTAAGCGGCTAGATACGACCAAACTTGCCGAGGTTCACTAAGAAATGCTTAGCATTTAAAACCAAACGCTCACCCGCAATAGCAGTGCCTTGTCACCTGGTCCATTCATGTGCTGACCACTTGTTGAGTTCTGAAGTCAGCAAGCAGCCACCGCCGCCATCCAGTTATTGAGGCCGCGTGTTAATCAGGATCCCACTGCTGCCACCAGTTATTAAAACTGTGGGTTGACCATGGGTCCCACCTGCTGCTATTCGTTGCGAAGGTGTTGTGACTTCGCCGTTACCGGCACCGGGAACCCAGAAAAAAGACACCGATTGTGAAGAGATTGATTGATTGATCGATTGATTAGTATGTGAGGTTTAGTGTCCCTAAACTACCATATGATTATGAGAGACGCCGTAGTGGAGGGCTCCGGAAATTTCGACCACCTGGGGTTCTTTAACGCGCACCCAAATCTGAACACATGGGCCTTCAACATTTCCGCCTCCATCTGAAATGCAGCAGCCGCAGCCGGGATTCGATCCCGCGACCTGTGAGTCAGCAGCCGAGTACCTTAGCCACTAGACCACCGCGGCAGAGCGACCGACGATGAAGAGACTGATGAGGAAAACTGTACACAGGTTTATTCTGCAATATTCTCGCCACACGGCAAGCATATACACAAAGATGTCGTCCGATATCGTGACGATCTCGTCGAAGCGCTCTCTCAGGAGTACACTTCCGTTGGTTATCAAAAGTCTTTTTCACCGTCAACCTTAGATGCGTGGAACGGGTTTAAACTTCTCTGTCCAACCACCGCACATACATGACATTTGGCAGCGCCGCCCACACCCACCCTGGGCACGTCTTAGACCGAGTCCATAGCAACCACACTTCCCTTCTGGCGCCAGGTTGTCTCTTCCTTGGAATGATGAGGCCACTTTGTGCTGTGCCACACACGCTCGCACTGCCGAAAGCATCAAAGGACCCCCGCTCGCCACGCGAAAACTGCGGAGCTGAAGGTCATCTATGCTGTCACCGCAATCTTTTCCAAGAGAACGTTTCAACCAAAACCATTTTGGTCGTCGTTTTACACTTTGCGGTGCGGCATCGCAACTGCACGGCCCTCCCTTCCCGTTCGGGGGGACAATTTTCATAGTTGGACGGCTGTCCGCAGGCCCCCTTCCTTGTTCGCAGAGCCGCAAACACCCCTCTCTGCTTGGCTAAAGCGCCGATCTTAACAACACACAGAGGGGTCGGTACTTCTTGAGCCTTGACACTTGAATAATTTTTGTCCATGTTGACGCTTTTTTGGAGACACATCGAGTGGCTCCACGACGTGACTGCAGACGTTTGTTACAATATCCAAAAGGGCCGCAGTACTTCGACTATAGCTTGTGAGAAAGTGCTGCAGGAATAGATGGAAGTCACAACCATGCTAGTGTGCCGTGATCAAAATATGTCGCAGTAGTCGATTCATCGTGGTAATATTTCTGACGAATTTGTTTGTGCGATGTGAATGAACGAGCAAGCTGGCGACATTCCTTGGCATATGCGCCTGCTCTTGAAACGGTTGGTAACTCGGAACAGTCAGGCTGGTACGCAAGAATTGTATTCACTATGGAGGAAGGCTCATGTCCATGAAAAAGAAAGGGGAAAATCCGGAGGTGCTTTGTGATGCCGTGTTGTACTCATCTGTGACGAAAGGTAGTACGCTGTCCCAATCGGTGTGGTCAGACGAGGCTCGTATGGATAACACATAACCAAGCCTTCGGTCAAAACGCTACGTCTTCCCATTAGTTTGGGACTGATACATGATGTGGTAGTGCGGTGTATGATGCGACACTACTTCAGCAGCCTCGCCGCTGCCGTCTAGTGGCTAAGGTACTCGGCTGCTGACCGGCTGCAGGTCGAGGGATCGAATCCCGGCTGCGGCAGCTGCAGTTTCTATGAAGGCAAAAATGCTGTAAGCTCGTATGCTCAGATTTGGGCGCATGTTAAAGAACCCCATGTGGTCGAAATTTCCAGAAACTTCCATTATGGCTTCTCTCATAATCATATCGTGGTTTTGGGCTGTTAAACCCACATATTAATCATCAAATCGCTCCTTCAGCAAAGCTGTAATAGCTTTGAAAGAAAAACATGGCCTGAGAAATTCACTGAGGAATTCTCCAGGCGCTCTATGTCTTCAGACAAGGTTTGGGAGTATGAAGCTGCAGACGTCTTTTCGGTAGTGAAAATTAACGCTGATCTTTCAGATGTCGCGGCTTATCTGCAGCACGCACGGTGAAATCAGCGCAAGGAGAACGCACGCGCATAGCGCATGCGCAGGACGAGCGTCAGCGTCCAAAAAGCCAACGGGGGGCGGAAATGTGGTTAGCCGATAAGGAGGAAGGTTAGACGAGCCCGGGGGCTTTTTGTGCCAGGCGAGCGATGAGATGCGGGATCGGTCACGCTACGCGCGATGGATGCGTTTTTCTTCCGTGCGTATGACTGAGCAGAAGCAATGCCGGTTTGGGGCGTCGGCTAAGGCGACTCGAGGCTCGTGCTCTACGGTGAGTTACGAGTGAGTTTGCCATTGTGCTGTTCTGTTTCGCGCCGTATATTCCATTGACCGCCAGTGTGCGGGCACTGTTCGTTCCGGGTTTTTGGTCTTTCTGTGTGCGTTAGTGCCGAGGTAAGCCGATCCGGAAGGCTGGTTGGGATTATTTCGAGTCGTGCATGAAAAGCGGTTCTTGTTCCCAGCGTCGCTCACTCGTGTCCTACGAATTTCGGCTCACTGACCCCCTTGAGCGATGGCGGGGACTTCACATTATGCCGCGTCAGGTGATCGATGACCACTCTAACGGAGCAGTTGCCAGTCGGAGTGTAGAGAACCGGACCATATAAGTCCATTCCCAAGCGCTCAAAAGGTCGGGCTGGGCATGTTATCGATTGTAACATGCCGGCGAATATATGTTGAGGCGGCGTATAGCATCGTTGACACGTAGTGCGCGATCGGATGTGCTGGCGAACGAAATGGTACATACCGCGCCAATTGTACCGAACGTGCAGGCGTGTCTGTGTCTTCAAGACACTAGCGTGACCGCAGTGCGGATGATCGTGAACTGTGGCGCTCACAGATGTTGAAGCGGAGTTGTTGAGGAATAACAAGCAGCCATTTTCAGCCAACCTAGTTGTAGCTGCGGCAGTACACTAAGTTATATCCAACATCGAAGCATTGGGCTTGGCGCCGAAGTGTCTGAGAGACAAGAGAAAGCGTCTTATTCGAGAGGAGGTCCAGAAGCGAAGTGATCCAGGGGTGTCTAAGTTGCTCGGAAGGCATGTCCGAAACGTTGTTGGCAAAAACACCACCCACGGGAATAGACAAGTAGATCGGCTCTGCAAGCAGAGGTGAGCGCACTAGGCCATCCGCATCAGAATGCTTCCGTCCATAATGGTTAACAACAGAGATGTCAAATTGTTGCAGGTGCTATGCCCAGCCAGTGAGCCAACTATTTCGATCTTCTGGCGAAGATAGCCAGCATAGGGCATAGTCACAATATCAAATGGACGTCCGTACATGTTTACTGAAAATTTCCCAATCGCCCATTAAATAACGAGACACTATTTTTTGTGTGACTGAGTAGTAGTGCTTGTCGGCTTTCATCAGCGTACGGCTGGCGTAAGCAACGATGTAATGTTCAAAGCTACCTTTGCGTTGGGTCACTACGGCCCCAAGCCCGACGCTGCTAATGTCAGTGTGAGGCTCTGTTGCTGCTGATGAATCAAAATGCCGTAGAATCGGCAGGCAAGTGAGAAGGTGCTCAAGTCATTGAAATGAATTCTCGCACGCCTGTTCCCATGCTGATGGATCAGAATTGCCGGTGAAAAGGTTGCTCAAAGAGGCCATGATTGAAGAAAAATCACGAATGAAGCATCGGAAACGGGAATAGAAACCGATAAGGCTTCAAAGCTCTTTAATAGTGATTGGTTCCGGGGACGCGGCAACTGAACTGCATTTCACAGGATCCTGAAAGATACCGTCTTTGGCAACTACATGGCCGAGGATGGTAACCTTGCGGGCAGCGAAGTGGCATTTCTTTAAATAAAGTTGGAGACCTGCCTTGGCGAGGCATATCAGGACTTGATCGAGGCAAGTAAAATGGAACGAGAAGTCGGTGGCAAATATCAAAATGTCGTGTAAGTAGCAAACGCAGGTGCTACATTTCAGACAGCGAAGAGTAGCGTCCATAATTCTTTGAAAGGTGGATGGTGCGTTGCAGAGGCTGAAGGGCATAACAGTGAATTCGTTAAGCCCATCAAGTGTTACAATGGTCATCTTCGGGTGGTCTCTCTCGTCCATCAGCACCTTACAATAGCAGGAACACAAATCAAACGAAGAAAAGAAGTCTTCCGCCTGTAGGCAGCCCAATGCGTCACCAATATGGCTTATTAGGTACACGTCTTTGCGTCTAATTTTGTTTTGTCTGCGGTTGTCGACGCAGAACCTGAGAGACCCGTCTTTTTTCTAAAGGAGGACTACCGGTGAAGCCGGGGGACTGTTGGATGGCTCGATGGCACCACTTTTCATCATATCGTCCACTTCTTGGTTGATGACACGCGCCCGGCTGGTGCCACAGTGTGGACACTGTCGAAGTGGAGCTTGCTGTCCGGCCTCAATAGTGTGAACGACTGTCGATGTTCGCCCCAAATACAGCTGATGGCAATTGAATGAAGCGTAGAAACGGTCTAAAAGGATAACGATTTCTCCACTTTGATTGGGCATGAGTTACGGATCAAAAGTGTTGGAGAAAACGTCTTCATTTGTCAGTGGCTGCAGTAGGTGGTTGGACGGCACAAGTCAAGACTGACACTGCAGGGTCGGGTATAGCAGCAATACGAACGCAGTCGAAAGCTTCCTAGTCTCCGGGACAATCCCCACGAAGTACTAATGAAGCGCTAGACGAACGATTACATGCGTACACGTCAGAATAACCGTTGTAGAATGCGACAGTGACTAATGGAAGAAATACGGTTCAATGGCGCGCGGTACTGGCTCATGGCTTAAACAAAACAGGTGCTGTCATGACAGTGCCACACGATACCGGAATTAGAGCGGCGGAGAGCGGCACATTAATTACGTCCGAAGCTGCAAACAGTTTACTGCGTTGGCATCCTGCTGGATCGAAGTACGGCACAGTTAGTGTTAGTTCAGAACAGGCGCTGTCCACTAAAGCATATTTTGATTACAGAAAATTTCAGCCAATAATAACGAGGTGCGAAGAACGCAACAGGATGACGAATTCGATTACATACATGACACCTTGCATAAAGAACGAATTGCGTGGTGCACAATACCGAAGACTGAATGTAGTCAGGCGTAGCCGCTCACGTAGAGACGTCATTGAAGGACTCACTTGGTTCAAATTGTGGCAGAGTTTCTTGCTTATGACAGATACAGCTCCTCCAATATCGATAAGGACAAGTGTGAACGACTTTTTGTGGCAGGCGAGCAGCAGAATTTTTGTGGCAGACGACGTACATTGACGACTTCTGCAATTAAGTCACTTTCATTTGGAGGACTAAGATTGTCTTGAAGGTTGCGACAGTGAAGGCACGTTCATGCTGAGCATCCCAGCCACCGAAAGTGCGGCGAATTTTATGCGGCGGCGGCCAGATCCAATGAAAGGGCCCTCTTCGCGCCAATCGCTATCGGACTGATTTTTGTGGCGTCTGCCGCTGAATTGGTCGCTGAGGACCAATAAGAGCGCAAGTCAAGGAATTTTGAAAAGTGGTGGCCAAGCCCTACTCGTCATGTCGCAGTGCACGTAACTGAATGTTGTAACCAACGGGACTTTAACCAACTCTGTGTCTATTTCACGTTCCTATTTCGTGCAAGAGGTGACCATGCTTGCCGTAACGTGACCGAGTTCGCCGTGGTCTTGTAAAGCAAGACAATCCCACCAACACTGCTGGCACCGGAGGTTTTTCTTTCTGCTCTTCCTGCATTACAAGACAGTGACTTGTCATTAAAGTAAGCAGTACTGCTTCTTCTCGCTTCACACGAGAATCATTGAAGGCTAGACCACCGGATAGCCTAGTGGCATTTGCGAGCCGCGAAAACAAGCGGGTGACAGTGCATCCATCCCGCGTTAGCTCCGCGGTAGATGGCATATTTAGTGGCGCGGGGCTTGTCCAGTGCGAAAGATGCTGCGTTTCAGCGGCAGGAGAATTGCGGTCACTGTAGAAAGCGGATGATTCAGTGTGAACTAGGGGTAACGCAGCTCTTGCCTCCGAAACTGTGGCGGTCAATTTTCCGCTCGTGGCTGGTTGCAGTGAGGTAGCATTAGGGACATGCTTAGAAGTTGGCCGGCGTGTGTTGCATCGTTGGTGTCGGTGACTTGTAATCGGGTCCGGAGGAGAATCAGCCGAAATAACATGGGGAGGTTAAGCCTGAATGTAGTTGGAGGCTGCGGCATATGGCGGCTGCGGCTGAACCTGGTGTGAGACCCTCGCACGGTCACGGAGAGGAAAGCTGCGCCGGCGGCAGTGGTGAGCAACGTGACCTGGAATGCCACAGAAAAAACATATAGGCCATTATTCTGCGTGCGCCGTGAGCTGAGGGGAGGGGAACCGTTGGGTGAAT
This sequence comes from Rhipicephalus annulatus, assembly GCA_013436015.1. Taxonomy (NCBI): domain Eukaryota; kingdom Metazoa; phylum Arthropoda; class Arachnida; order Ixodida; family Ixodidae; genus Rhipicephalus; species Rhipicephalus annulatus. The sequence continues at coordinate 1,500,590 of WOVY01000265.1, read as the reverse complement.
AGGAGCCCTCCAATACAGCGTCTGTCATATTCATATGGTAGTTTTGGGACGTTAAACCCCACACATTAATCAATCGTTTGGTGAATAAGGAACTGAATGTGGACGTGTCGGTATTGACTGAGACGTCTAAACTCTGCCAGTAGCTTGGTAGGTGGCAGGTGGAGCACTTGCTCGAGCCGCAACGGCAGCGTAGGTGAGTGGAGCAGCGCCAGGCTACGAAGGCGCACTGGAGTCTAATGCTTCGGCAGCTTGCGTTTCGATCCCCTCATGAAAGAAGGTGTCAATGACGCCATCGGCTCGAATAAGGTGGTCATTATAGAGAGTTGCCGTGTAACTTCCTCGTGAATGAACTGCTTTATCTATGGAAGCAAATCCGCATGACCAGCGCTGTCACGGCGTAAGCCCAGACATGAAAGGTCTGCGGTATCGTAAGCAGTGCCACGTGTGGAAGTTCACTGCCTGCGCACCTTATTATAACTCTGGAAGAGCTGGATGTCATCTGCGACCGCTTGGGGGCTTTTCGCAGATAGCACCTGGAATACATCGTCATCAATGCTTTTAGGACGTGCTAGATCTTAACGGCTTTTTCCACTCAACAAGCTTACGAAGCGAGAGCACATCCTCAATATATCTCGCGAGCGTTTCACTCGGTCTTTGGGCTCTGCCACGCAAGTGCTGGTCAGCTTCAAGCCGGCGTACAGCTGGGCGTCCAAAGATCGGTGTGAACGTTGTCGTCAAATCCAACCCGCTGGTGCAATCAGTGCGGTGATTCTTGCACCAGAGTTTTGCAACGTTGGTCAAGTAGAAGTTCAGGTTAGTCAGCTTACCGTTGACATTCTCCTTATGGCGAGCGGCCACCACCTCAAACTCGGCAAGCCAGCTTTCCACGTCGTGCTCATCTGTACCACTGATGATAGGAGTACCACGCTGCCAGAGTGCACCAGGGCAGAAAACAGGCTTTGGTGCGGTACCGGCAGCGCCCTTAGGCAGTCCCGCATCATCCATTGTGACAGGTTACGGTAGTGTATGGCTACAAAGGTGCAGCAGTGCCAGGATGAAGACCAGGCGTATCCAGCACCTCGACCAATTCAAACGATTGTGTGTTAAAGGCAGGGGCAATTGTTGTGTTCTGGGGTTTCGGTTTCGATTTGACATGTGAGGATGCCAGGGGGCGCCGCTCTGGCATCCGGGAATTCAAGGCGACTGTAAAATAAAAGGAGTGTGTGTTAGGTAGCCGTGGAGTGCGGTTGTGCTTTCTTTCGGCGCGTAGCGCCAACCCGCGTGTTCGGGCTGGTCGATGTCCCCGCCGGCCGCGTACGTCTCCGTCGGCCGTCTTCTTCTTCTTCTGCTTCGTCGGGACCAGCCAGCCCCCAACACAGCAGCAATGACAACTGGAAACGGGTTTTAAAACATTAAGAGACCCTAACGCTTTGTCTTGAGGAGTTGAACGTAATAGCGACATCCTGTTTCTAGTGCGCATTTCAAAAATATGGCGCATGAAGCCTTTTCAAAATTTCTATGCACCCACTACGTGGCCTTAAGGGAATTGGCGCAGTGGAATATATGCCTTTTGTAGTGGGTACCGGCTTTCAACCACGGAGCCATTATTATAATCACATATGCTGACGCCCGTTGGCAATGAACGCTTGTATTACGCATTATTACTACAATATTTCATGTTGTATTGTGAAGCATGAACGCGGTACGCGCGTGTTTGCGAAGCATATGGAACCTACTTTCACTGTATTTTCAAGCAGAGGAAATTCTTTTTCACTGTTTTCACATGGCCACAGGCCGTGTGGTGGAACATCTACTTGCCACGCAAACAACACAGACTCAATCCCCACTTAGACCCAAACAAGCCTGGTTCGGCCCCCACTCTGCTCGAGAATTTTTCATCTTTTTTTGTTTGCATTGTTATCAGTTTTTCGGTCACGCATAAGATGATAATGTTTTGCTCTAAACCAACGATGCCAATGCCGACGCCGCCACCAACGCCGACGCCGGAATTCCTGCAGAACGACCTCTTCAACGCTATCGAGTGTACTACAAGGGTCAACTAGGGCGAGTGATGATGATGATGATGACGATGATGTTGATGATGATGATGATGATGATGATTCCACAGCCATGGCTTGTACCCACTCAGGGAGATTGGTCAAGAATTGATGACTTAATTCAGTGAGATTTTTTATATTCAATATCAAAACCACCCACCGAAGAAAAAAAAGAAAGAAAAAAAGACAGCGATCACTCTTCGTCGTGTTTCTCTTCTGCCTTGGTCAAGCCGCGTGTCCACTACCTTCATTACTCAAGCCGCATGCCCACTAAATTCAATGCAATACTTTTATTAGCGCTACTTTAAAAACATATTTGCGTTATTTCAAAGGGGCAGCTTGTCGGTGACGTGTAATCGAGCCGTGAGTAACCAGCAGACAGAAACTTATGACGCACTAGCAGCAAGGACTTGTCATTTGCTCAGTATGCACGTAAAGTATGATGAGTGAGTTGTCCAGTGACACCGACTCATTTATGGTATTCAGGCTGCGCGCAGGATACAGAGTTCTCAAACTTTGTTAACTCGGGATAATGCGTATTTCGCCGAGGCTGGCTTTCCACGTTAAAACTTTATATGAATTAAAATGTTTGGTACTCGTTGTCTGACTCAGGTCTGGAGGAGTACCGTAGGGAGCACCACAAAATAAGCGCAGTAAAGGCTAAACTTTCATGAGGCGCCGTGATGTGTTTACTGAGCAGGCACCGAGCATGGCTGGTGAATTCGAGCTGCCATCGGTGCACTTCGGACAGTGGCCGATCGGCTCTCCTTACGCGCCTGGCACGAGCGCCCCAGAAGCCATGCTCGAGACTCCGGCAGTCAATTCGTAGCTGCTGCCTCGTTCACCTGGAGATGCTGATGTTTTCAATATACAAGTTTTATTCCAAATGCATGTTTACTTGTCTTTATTCTTGACAACCAAATCATCCCGCAAACGATGTCCAGTACGTCTGCAGATAAGTGATCCCGGACTGTCGAAACGTCGCAACCGTTTCCTGACGACGGCAACAATAAAAATCACCGAAGACACCCGACAAACATCTCCCGAATCTGCAGTGACGAAAGCAGTGTCCGCTGTTTTTCTTCGGCTTCCACATTTCTGGCCTGTTGATACGTCTCTGCGGCTTGCCAAGGTCAACAAACAGCCAGTTTGTGACGGCCCGAATAACATCGCAGACATCAAACATTCACCACGTCGTATCAGCACTTCCACCGTAGATTGCTGGCGAAATCCGAGACCTCACTCTTGCCCCACCTGAAGACGAACCCCTACGATGCGTTGCCAGCCAACCTTCTGAAGCGAACTTCGTTATCAAAAAGGCATCGTCTCCAAGAGCTGCTTTCTGCCGAAAAATAAGGCGACTGCAAGCCATCACAGCTTTTGCACCGTCTTCAGCAGCGTCTCGCTGAAAAGGCCTCTTCTTTCGACCAACGCCTGCTCCGAGAGCACTTCTTACAACGTCTATCTTCCACTCTCTGTATGGTGCTTGCTTCTGCAACTTGCTTGGCGTTGGAAAAGCTCGCGCAGCTTGTCGACTCGACGACGAATTTCGACACGCTGACCGTTTCCGCGGTTCCTACCACTTCTGCAGCAAGCGAGGCACCTCGCCCTTCACCACCAGACCTGCTACCCTGCGTGCCGTCCTTCGTGGTCAGATCGGACAACTATCCTTACAGATCGCTACCCTAACTACGCGCTCTGGATCCGCGTCACATCGCCGCTCCTCTTTCCGCCGGTGCTCCACAGCCCGAGCTTCACGCTTTGGTGAATATTGGTACTACCGTACCTTCGGTGCAGCCACCAGAAAGTGCACATCTCTCTGCAATTTCGCAGAAAACGCCCCGGCTCACCTCTAGGAGCAACGAGTAGTGGCGGTCCGGCAAGCAGCTGCTTATTCTTCGTCTTGAATAAAGCGTTTAGGCGCTGTTTTTTCGTGCGCTTGCGGCCTGAATGTCCAGCGAGACGGAATATCCATCGAGACAGAATGTCAAATAGTGGACATTTCGTATCGGTGGACATTCTGTCTCGTTAGAAATTCCGTCTCTTTTGGACATTCCGTCTGGTTGGACATTCCGTCTTGATGGACATTCCATCTCGCGTGGACATTAAGGCTCGTTGGACATTCAGTCCCGTCTGTCACGTGACTCATTGGACATTCCGTATCGTTGAAAACTCCGTCTGTTTCAGAAAACAAGACTCCCCAGTATCAGGAACGAAAACGTCATATGTGTTTCTTTAATTGCGGAGCACCTTAGGGGGCCGGTTTGTCATTCGCTGTGAAAGTAAGTTGTCGTCTTTGCTTGGAGTAACGCAGGTGAAACACCGTATTTTGCTGAAGTTCTTCGAGTGTGTCAATTATGACATTAAGGGCGCGCACACACACACACAGACACACACACACACACACACTTCAGGCTTGGCCTGGAGGGTGAAGATTTCTTTGTTCTCGTGCTTTTTGTTATTTTTTGCTTCTCCGGTGTTTTTTGTGGATGCTTTCCGCGTGTACGCTTACCTCTGCAATGGGAGTGAAATTTGTTTCGTCGTGATAGGACGGGGCGCAAATAATGCGCATTACTGCTTGCTCGAAAGCTGTTCTGGTACAAGGGCTAGCATATATACTTCTGATAGGGATCGATAAATAGCTAAACTTCGCTAAGTTTTTGTGTACACATTCCGTTTGCATCTGTTTTTTCATCGTGTTCCTATAACCTGAAGCCTTTTCAACAAACCCAGTTGATGATGACGCTTTTCGTGCTTTTTGTATGTGTGTCTTCCCTAAGAGCTCAAACTTTTCTAAATGCGCAGGAGTGTACGCTACCGCGGTGCGCACAACATTATTTATTAACACAAAAATAGTAAAAACAGGTTAGTTTATGCATACGCACACTTTTTCATCATCCACAGAGAAGCGTCTTTGACTAAAGCTTGGTTACGTCACTTCCGGCAGCACACCTATGCTCCCAATGTTGTCAAGATAATTGCAGAAGTCTTGATACGTTATACCTTGGGTGCTCACGTAGGTGGCGAAGCGATTCATTTTACCCGCTAGTCTGTTGTCCCTTGCTGCAACTTTGCTTGACGATGGCTTCGAGACAGCAAGTGAATCCAGTAGCAGTGCCTGGAGGTGGTTCTGTGTGGCATACTGGGCCGTCCGAAGAAACTGAATGAACTCAGTCAAATCGGGGTGGTGAGTGGACAGCCGACTGTGCAAGCCGTTGTGCCACCCTTAAACCAAGTTCATGGTCCTCGGGCCTAAATTTTCAAACTGCCCTCAAATGTATTTTATACATTTACATTTTTACATTTTATTGAGGTTGTTATGACCACATTTCAAGAAATGCACAACACTGATTAGACCCATAGCCATAGGCTAGTAAGGGGTCTAACGAGAGAAAGTATACAAGCAGAATACAATTTGTGTATAAGAAAAAAAATCAAAACATCAAAAAACGTTGATTTTTCACCAAACGAACAAAAATACAAGAAGATAGACATTGTTGCACTTGGTTCTTCAATAATGAAATAATCAAGTATAGACAAAACATCAAACTTTGTGTAAGGCTTAGTACATGGTCATTACTATTGATCTACATGTAGCAAATATTTTTTGAGTGCGCTCGAGACAACCCTAGAATCTTTAATCTGAAGTGGTATGTTATTCCACACTTTAGCTCCTACGAACTGTAGTAAGCGTTCACCATACACGTTTTAGTGGGTGGAAGATTAAAATTCCGCAATGTCATGCATCTAGTGACGCGGGACGAGGAAGAAAAGATAGATACATCGAAAGGTACACTGTGTGCAATAACATTGTTGATGGTGACTGCGGTTTTATGTTGCCGTATGTAATCAAAAGGTAGAATATCCAATTTGTGAAACAAAGACTCAGTGGGTTCATTATATGCCGCATAGTCTATAATTCTAAGTGCACGCTTTTTTAATATCCGGATAGGATCAAGGTAAGTTTTAAAGGTCCATCCCCATGAGTCTAAGCAGTATGATAGATGACTATGAACAAACGAATAATAAAGGACTCTGAGAATATTTCTGCTAAAATAATTTCTAGCAGCAAGTAGCATACTGCAGCCAGATGCTAGCTTAGTACAAACATAGTTAATTTGTTTTTTCTAGTGTAATTGGCTGTCAAACACTACACCAAGATATTTAAATTCATTCAGGGATTTGCGAAAGCCAAAAAAATGGAAAGTATTGGTTAAATTGGTTTATTTTAGCGGCATTTAGTGCCGGTTGGTGTGGCTTTGCAGCAAGCAAGTCCTTCGTGAACTCTAAGCGAAATCTTTCGGGGACAAAAGGCAGATGTCGGATTCTGACGAACCATTGTTGTACTTCTGGGTTATTCATACACAGGGCTCTCAGTCCGAGCTGATCTCGCTTGCTATTCAGAGCTTTACCAAAATGAAATGCACAGCCACGAACCTATAGAAACACAGAGATCAGTATGAATACTCAGCTTTCCTCTCCTACAAAAGTACTCCGTGCTACAATACCAGTGATTACGTTTATCGAATTGCCTAGTGCGAAGATTTTACCTAGGAAAAAAGGACGAACCTAAATAAAGGAACCTGCACAATTGTCTCTGTTAGAATTTCAATCACACAGATGTTTGTTTGCATTTGCAAGCACTTGCACCTTTTCTCAATAAAATGCTGCAAAAAATAAAGAATGACATCAAGGCGACAGTTTCAAATAGAACCTGCTGAGATTTACCTACCTTTGTGAGTCCCGCTGGAGTCTGAAAAACATTTATGACAGCCTGAATGGCTGCTGACTCATAGTCGAACAACCACGTCACTGCCGATGACAGTCTTGAAGTGTCCCTGAATTTAGCTTGCATGGAATCCTCGATGGCCCCGAAGACAACTTCGTACGAGTGCCCGTCGCACGATTGCATCAAGGCGTATATGAGTAGCTGGGCTTCCCCTTTTATAACTCTGTGGAGAGTGTAGAACTGTCCTGGGCTATGGAATTCTCAAAGATTGTTCTTGAAGCTTCCGCCACCCAAGATGTAGTCAGTAGTCGCCAGCGCTTCCAAGTCTTTGTCGGCCTAAAAAAGCAGTAGGCTCTTCACTCTTTACTTCATGCTGAAGGAACTTTTTCCATCTTTTGTCACGCGAAGTTCCGGCAGTATATCATCCAGTGAATTGCCATTTAGCCTGTTGTAATGGCGGTTGAGTGACAACGCCCGCCTCTTGGGCGTGAATCCGTAGGAGCTTGTCATGTTTGCTTGTATTTTGATTTGAATGTCTTGGTTGTAGTCCTGGAAGCGATCGAGAACATGTGATATTGCTTCATCGTACGCTTCTCGTGGCCGTTTTCTACTGTTCCGCATTTCGTTGTACGCTTCATATTTAAAGCGATTTGCGAGAATTATATTTGCTTCAGCCTCTTTGGCAGGGTCACAACAGTGTGGTGTTAATGGGTTGTCGGGGTCGGTCGCCCGTAGTCCGTTCCGAAGAGTAAAGTGCGCTACCGGACATTTTTCACCTGGGCCCGCTTTTTGGCAATGACGATAGCAGTTGATGCATCGGTAGTACTGTGTGCTAAAGTCTTTTTGGTTGGTACTCTTGAATGAGAACTCTAGCCCAGCCATGGGCCAGCATTTGCTTCGATACTAGATCACTGGTTTAGCCGACCTCTTATGAGATGGCAGGAAAGTCGGAGCACCCCAGTTTTGAGGGTTCATCCTGAATGTGCCGTCCAATCAAATGGAAACTTGCACTGGACGTCGGGCACAAAATAAATAGCATGCAAACATTTCTTTCGATTGTGGAAAAACTCTCAAGGTGAATTGCTGGCGTACAATGAAGATGCTAAAGAGTATATTAGGGAAACTTTAAAATGATTTTTGAAGCAGCACTTGTCAGTGGAGGCATACCACCAAGAAAATATTTAGGCAAGGCCTGTCGGATTACCAAACACTTCATAAAAAACGACAAAGTGTGAAACTGTCTTAATAGATGCGCATCCGCATTAGACAAGTGAGTCAAGAAAAGCATAGATGAGTTTATCTTTTGTTTTAAGTGTGGTGTAGTAATTTCAGCGCAAATTGCAAACTATCCTTGCCAACTAAAAAGAAAGCACATTTTCCCTCGGTAGGATCAAAACGGTCTACCTTCCAATCACTCGGCTGATGTTCTATGAATGGTGCCTCGGACACGCAATTTGAAGTATGTGGCTTCGGATCCCACCCACAAAAAGTTTGTTTTTTTGTGTACACGAATTCTTTGCAATTTACACCCTAACTAATACACCCCATTTAAAATGAACAGCTGATATCACCTATGCCTTCCTTGACGTGATTCTTCATTTGAAATATTTGGTTGAGTTAAAATGGAAACATATTCAAAACGCTAGCCATCTCACCTAATAGATCAAAATACAATTTCCTGAGCAGTCACTACTCAAAATTATTGACATACAAAACTATAATGCCTAAGAGGTGGAACGGCAGTAGTAAAAAGGGTGCATCAGTGTAAAACGTATCATATTGCATGCAGTCAAATATAGGCAGGGCAATGTAAACAACCATTGCAATTACGTTGGCAAGACGGTTCAGGGTTCTCGCTGAGAACTTTACAGCTCGAATATAAACCGAAGAGTGAACGAAAGAATAACATGACAACAAATTTGCAAGCCCCTTAAGCTTAGAAATGTCCTCCAAGGCATGTACCCCAGAAAATCGGCTCGAAAAAGTGGCATAAAACATTTTCCGAATGATTCGATCTCCTCTCAGAGGCGATGACGGCCCCAACTGTTCCCGGCAACGCCGTACCAAGCGGATCCAACCCAGACGGTGTGGAAGGCGGTGCGGAAGGCGGTGTGGAAGGCGCAACACACGCTGTTCAAACCACGAACGCCGAATCCCTTTCATGGTGCTGTCCATGAGGATGTTGAAGATTGGCTAGTCCACTATGACTTAGTTGCCGCTCATAACATGTGGGATGACGCAGAGAAGCTCCGACATGTCTACTTCAGTTTGAATGACGGGGCACGTGTTTGGTACGAAAACCGGGCAGGTGTGTTCACGTCATGGGCGGACTTCAAACGCTGGCTTCTCGATACGTATGCAAGTCCTGATCGCCGAGAGCGAGCTCAACGTGAACTCCAGTGCTGTATGCAAATGCCAAATGAAGGCGTAGCAATGTATGTTCAAGGACGGAACACGTCTTTTTCGACGAGCCGACCCTCACATGCTGGAAGAGAAGGTGCTATACCTGATGCGTGGAGTGAAGGAGCAGTTGTTTGGTGGTCTTGTACGCAGCCCCCCCCCCCAAGACTACGTCAGAGTTTCTTGCAGAAGCCGTCCTGATTGAAAGCACGCTTCGGCAACGGAGCCAGACGTACGAGAGACAAGTGAACTTCGCCTCTGCTACGGACTACATGGGCGGTCTTGGGGCCCACGGCGACTTCTTCCGAGAGCTCATACGCTCTGTAATTTGCGAAGAACTGCAGAAGTTATCTGTACCCTTGGCGCCCACTGTCAGTTCTTTGTCCGGCATCGTCCGAGATGAAGGTCAGCAGGCACTACGAGACTCGTCCTGTCGGACAGAGCCGCGGCCCCTAATTGACTTCCCTCGCTTGTCGTATGCGCAAACTCTCCTCCAGCCAGCACCGCCTTTGGCTCCGCTTCCCACCGCGGCCCCTGCCATGCTTGCGGCAGACCAAACTCTGCGCCAACCTGCACCACATTTCACTCCGCCTTATACCACAGCCCCAGCCATGCTTCAGGCAGTCCAAGCGGGCCCGTACCTCAGTGACCGCCGACTGATTCCGCGAAAATCAGACATGTGGCGGGCTTCCGATCAACGTCCCCTTTGCTATCACTGTGGTGAACCTGGGCACATTTACCGACAGTGCACTTATTGAGAGCTGGAACTTCGTGGTTTTTCGGCCAACTCCCTACCTCCTAGGTTCGGCCAGTGGCCTTCGGAAATCGCTGACTACGTTGCTCAGCAACGCGGATCGACATCTCGGCACCACTCACGCTCTCCATCACCGCGGTAGTTCCCACCGAATCATCGCACCTATGCGGGCGTGGCGCAGGGCCGGTCACCTAGCCCGCGTCGGGAAAGCTAGCCTCAGCGACCTTCAGGGGTAAGGCCGCCCGGACTGGTCATGCTCAAGGCCCCTTATCGACGCAGACTGAAGATACCGACGATACATCGACAACGACACCACCGGCTGATTGCGGAAGAGTTTCCTTAGATATTCCTGTTCTGCTAGATGGTCGCGAAGTCAGCGCTTTAGTGGACACAGGTGTGGACTATTCCATAATTAGCGAAAGTCTGGCTGCCCTTCTCAACAAATGTAACGACGCCTTGGAACCGAACGCCGATTCGTACAACTGGCGGGCATATCGTCACGCCACTCGCTATGTGTACGGCAAGACTGCAAGTCCGCGGTTGTACATTTGTTGCCAGTTTGAGCGTTCTCCGGCAGTGTTCTCGAGACATGATCATTGGCATGGATTTTCTCAGGGAGCATGGTGCTATAATTGACATTCGACGACGTCTAGTCACTTTCGCAACCACAAACGCCACAACAGCTTACGCCGACCCCAGCCACTCCCGAGGGTCTCTTCGTGTTGTCGACGACGCTGTCACGTTACTACCCCGTGCAACTGTTGTGATTCAGGTGGCGTGGGACAGCCTGATGCACGGTGAAGCATTCATGGAAAGCAATCACTCGCTTCTGCTGTCTCAAGGTGTCTGCGTAGCGAGAAGCCTTTTTGACCTTCGAGATGATCACTGCGACGTTTTTGTCACAAACTTCAGCTACGAGTACCGGCACCTTTTTCCTTGAACTGTCATCGCCTACGCCATCCAAGTCGCCAATGTCACCGAGTGTTTTGCTTTTGAGGCCATCGGCACTGCTGAAGCACCTTTCCGCAGCGTCGACATCAATCCAACGCTTTCTGAAGAGAACAAGCAGCGTTTGAGCGAGCTGTTGCTGGAGTTCCACACATGCTTTGCACGTTCTTCGAAGATACGTCAAACACCGATAACGAAACACCGTATCATCACCTACGATGACGCGCATCCCATACGGCAGCAGCCTTATCTCGTTTCGCCAACCGAATGGCACGCGATTCAAACGCAGGTTAACGAAATGCTTCAGGATGGTGTGATACAGCCTTCAAGCAGCCCTTGGTCATCACCAGTCGTTCTTGTGAAAAAGAAAGATGGTACGCTTCGCTTTTGTGTCGACTACAGGAAGTTGAACAATGTCACAAAGAAAGACGTGTACCTGTTGCCCAGAGTCGATGATTCTCTGGACAACCTGCGACGCGAGAAGTATTTTTCGTCCGTCGAATTGAAGAGCGGTTATTGGCAAATAGAGGTCGATGAACGTGACCGGGAAAAGACCGCTTATGTAACGCCGGATGGCCTTTATGAATTCAAAGTGCTTCCTTTCGGCCTCTGTTCCGCTCCAGCTGCATTCCAGCGAATGATGGACACCGTCCTGGCAGACCTCAAGTGGAAAAGCTGTCTCGTCTACCTCGATGATGTCGTTGTGTTTTCAGAAACGTTTGACGAGCATCTTCGTCGCCTTCGGAATGTGCTCGAAGCCATTAGATCGGCTGATCTCACATTCAAGCCTGAGAATTGGCATTTCGGCTACGAAGAATTAAAGTTTCTTGGTGACGTCGTGAGCGCCGTTGGTGTTGGGCCTGATCCTGACAAAACTGCTGCCGTCACCGCTTTTCCACCTCCAACTGACAAGAAAAGTCTTCGACGATTTCTGGGTCTGTGCGCGTATTACCGGCGCTTTATTGAAAATTTCTCTAACATTGTGGAGCCACTATTACGCCTCACGCGTGATGACACACCATTTGTCTGGCCTGACGAACAGTAGACTGCCTTTGCGGAACTAAAGCACCGGCTCTCTTCCCCTACTGCGCTCGGCCACTTCGATGAAGATGCTGACACTGAAGTACGCACTGATGCCAGCAATATTGGTCTTGGAGCTATTTTGGCACAGAGACAAGATGGCTTTGAACGGGTAATAGCCTACGCAAGTCGCACCCTGTCTCGTGCAGAATCTAACTATTCCACATCAGAGAAAGAATGTCTTGCAATAATTTGGGCAATTACAAAGTTTAGGCCATATCTCCACAGAAGACCATTCAAAGTGGTGACTGACCATCATGCTTTGTGCTGGTTGACCAATCTACAAGACCCTTCAGGATGATTAGCACGATGGAGGCTGCGCCTACAGGAATTTGATGTCACCATCGTGTACAAGTCAGGCAAAAAGCACGAAGGCGCCGACGCGCTATCACGAGCACCTCTTCAATCCGCCAGTACTAGCGCAGAAGAGGACGGCGCCTACGTGGCAACTCTGATCTGATGTCTCATCAACGAAATGACGCCGATCTAAGAATGATTATAGATCACTTAGAAGGTGGCACCGCGCCCATTCCTCGTCCGTTGTCGCGAACGTTGCCATCATTTTGCCTACGAAATGGCGTCCTATACAAAAGAAACGCCGGTGCTGGTGACAGATCTCATTCTTCTCGTCGTGCCTGAAGCCCTCCACGATGACGTCTTATTAGCTTGCCACGACGAGCCCACATCTGGTCATCTGGGCTCCTCGAGAACTATGGATCGGGTGCGACAACTCCACTACTGGCCTGAAATGTCTGCCTGTGTCAAACGCTACGTGAAGGGATGCCATGAATGCCAGCATCCCAAGACACCACTATTTAAAGCCTGCAGGCCATCTACAACCGATCGATCCACCACATACACCGTTTGAACAAGTGGCGATGGACCTCCTAGGCCCGTTTCCTTTGTCTTCTTCTGGCAACAAATGGATCATTGTCGCAACCGACTACTTGACGCGTTACGCTGAGACGAAGGCGTTTCCGCGAAGGACCGCATATGAAGTTGCCAATATTTTTATGCATCAAACTGTGCTAAGGCATGGCGCCCCGTCATATGTCATCACTGATCGAGGGACATCATTCACAGCGAAACTCTTGGATGATATCTGCAGGTAGAGTTACACAACCCATCGAAAGACCACTGCGTATTCACCCTCAGAGTAATGGTTTAACAGAAAAGCTAAACAAAACGCTAGCCGACATGATCTCTATGTACGTGGATGTGCAGCACAAAACGTGGGACGACGTCCTGCCGTACGTAACATTTGCGTATAACACTGCAACGCAGGAAACTACATGCTTCACGCCATTCCAGCTTGTTTATGGTCGATATGTTAGAACTATGCTAGACGCCATGATTCCGTATGAGGACATCGACAAGCTCGACCAATTAGCCCCCGACATCAATGAGTAATCGGAATCAGGGCGTAGATGAAGTATATATAAACATTCTGGAAGAAATCTACAGGGGATCAACTGCTACCATAGTGCTTCATAAAGAAAGCAACAAAATACCAATCAAGAAGGGTGTAAGGCAGGGGGACACAATCTCGCCAATGCTATTTACCGCGTGCTTACACGAGGTTTTCAGAAGCCTAGAATGGGAAAAGTTAGGGATAACAGTTATTGGAGAATACCTTAGTAACCTGCGCTTCGCCGATGACATTGCATTGCTGAGTAACTCAAGGGACGAATAGCAACTCATGATTACGGAGTTAGACAAGGAGAGCAGAAAGGTGGGTCTTAAAATTATTCTGCAGAAAACGAAAGTAATGTACAACAACCTCGGAAAAGAGCAGCGCTTCGAGATAGGTACTAGTGCACTTGAAGTTGTAAAAGACTATGTCTACTTAGGGCAGGTAATAACCGCAGAGCCGAACCACGAGATTGAAGTAACTAGAAGAATAAGAATGGGGTGGAGCACATTCGGCAAGCACTCTCAAATTATGACAGGTAGATTGCCACTATCCCGCAAGAGGAAGGTGTTTCAGAAGGACCAGAGAGACCGCAGAACCGATACGTCTTCAGTTTATTGTTGACAGAACAGGAATAAAAAATATATGCAGAGCGTGCCCCTGGCTACTTCTTCTTCCTCGCCTCCGAGCTCCATCTTCAATCTGTTTTCTACATCTTCCCACTGGCCAGATTCAACCGAAGCAACCTTCGAGCGAATACAAAAGTTGAATCGGCCTCTTGACTAATTTTCCTTCAGGTGTACGAAGCAAGCTTGTTCCACTAGTCCATCCTTGCCTGGGAAAATCTTTTCGACCTTGCAGAGTTTCCACTGAGTTCTTTTTCGCGCTTCTCCAAGCAGAAGTACATCTCCTTCTTGTACATTTGTGTGACACTCTGTTTTTCTGCTGGCACACTTAAGCTTCCTCAGGTACTCTTTTTTCAACCTGGTCCACCATATTACCAATGCCTGTTTTCTTGCACTCCAGTAATTCAGCAAACTGTATTCTTCGAGCTTGTTTTCTTCCTGCTTGTTCATTGCTTGCCTGCCTCCTATAACGTCCGCCGGTGTGATGGGTTGTGGCTTGTTAGAATCGTCATACACATAAGTAAGAGGCCGGTTGTTAAGTAATCCTTCTGCGTCAACAACCACAGTCCGTAGTTCCTCTTCATCCAAAAGTCTTCTTAGTTCGGCGTTATTTGAAATCCATTTTCTCAAATTCATTACCGCATTGCGAAAAATATTTCGTGCTTCTTTGTATATCTTTGTCGATGTAGAGTATTCGTCGGCTCCTAGTAAAACGTCATCGACGTAGATTCCTTTCCGGAGTTGCGCCACAACTGCAGGATATTTTTCTTCGAATTTATCTAAATGTCGATGAATCGTGGCCGCTAGAAGGAAGCTACTTGGTGTAGTTCCGAAAGTAACCCTCATCACCCTCCACGTTTTTGTCTTCGGGGTTGGCATATCTTCGCTGGGTATTCTTACCCACCACATAAATCGCAGTGCGTCTTGGTCATTTGTATGTATCTTGATCTGCAAGAATGCTTTTTCCACGTCGGCTGACATAGCGATCTTGTGATGTCGAAAGTTCCTCAGCAAGCTTGTGATGTGGGGGTTTAGGTTTGGCCCCCTTTTCCAAGTTGTCATTCAAGGATTCACCTGGATTCTGGCTTGACGATGCGTCAAAGACGATCCGTATTTTTGTCGTTGTTCGGTCCTTCTTAATTACTGCTTGATGCAGCATGTAGTATACAAATTTGTTCTGTATATCGGATCCAGCACCTTCTTCGACGTTTTCTGCTATTTCTTGCTCGAAGTACTCTCGAATAGCTTTATCATAGGCTAGGAGCTCATCTTTATCCTTGCATAATTTCTTGGTCACCTGGATAAGCCTCTTCTCTGCAATGGTGTTGTTGTCGTCTAATGTCACGTTTTCCTTCCATGGTAGCCGCACTTGGCATCTTCCTGCCTTGAACTCCATTGTTTGTCGGACGTACTCTAGCACATGTTAATCGCTCATCTTTGTTGCTAGTTTCTCCTTGATGCCCATGTTTTCCAAGTCCCAGAATCTCTGCAGTTCGTCCACAGTCGTGTCCGACTTGGTACTGACCTTGAGTACCATAACCGTCGATGATTTCATCGGCACACAATGAAGTCGTACAGGACCTTGAACCGTCCATCCCAATATTGTTTCTATTGCCATTACTTTTGAATAAATCTCGCAAATGCGACCAGTGACGACAGTCCAGTAATAAACTGCTCCAATTAATGTAGAAGTTTTCATATGTTTTCTTTCTTTGTCCGTCTTCTCGTTGTCATCAGTCAAACACATTCCCATCGATCTCGCTCTTTCGTGTATTGTCAACGGTGGCGGAGGTAGGACGTCACAGGATATAACTTCTATCTCCAGTGCCTTAATCGTGACTGGCTCCGATGTGGAATCCTTCCTCACGCTGACCTCGACGACTTTCATGTCTAGTTCCATCTCTCCTCCTCCAAATGATCCTACAGTACTCCTTTCGGATCTTTTTACCTTGCACGCTAATTTTTTTGACAATCTTTTGAGGATGAATGTCCTCTGACTCCCGTTGTCCAGCAGAATCCATGCGTAGCACCCGCTGTCTTCTCCCTCCGTCCACGAAAGGCTGTCTGCAGCAGTATGCACTTGTGTTCATCAGACTGCTGTGCGTGCATGTTGCAGGACTTGCTGGTGTCTCTCCGGTCAGGTTGCGTGCTTTTGCACACTTGCTCAACATCATTACCACTTTGCTGCTGTGCTGACTTTCCTGTAGGCGTACGTGGTCGAGACATGGATGTCGCGTGCCTTCCCTTGCATGTTTTGCAGCGTACGTTAGCGCGGCATATCTTCGCCGTGTGGTGAGGTCTGGTGCATCTGAAACACCTTCGTTCCCGTTGCAAGGCTTCTTTCTTCTGTTGCATACTAATGCTTCTTCTGCAATCTTCCGTGTAGTATCCAGTCATCTCACAGAAGATGCATTTTTTCATCGAGGTGCTTTGAAGCGCAGATGTTCTAGTCCGTCTCACACTGTGCGTTGACGGGGTAACGTCGTATTTTTCCTCTCGAGTTTCTTCTCTGCTGCGTATATATATGTTTAAAAACTCCATAATTTCTTTCATACTGCTCGTGCTGTCTCTTGACGCTGAGTCCGATTCCGTAGTTGCTGGTCTGTTGTCACCTTTCTTTAACTCTTTCATCTTCATCTCAATCCTCATATCCACCGGTAGCGAAGATTTTACAACAGGAGCTATCACTGTGGCATAACTATCCATTTCCACTCCTAACGACTGCAGTGCTCGTCTGTTCACTTGCAACTTTTTGAAGAGTTTCTTCAACCCATCTACATCTTTAGGACTCTTCACTGCTTCCAAATTTGCAAGCTCTTTTACGTAGGTCTTTTTTATATTATCTTCTCGTCCGAAGGTTTCTTTCAAAAGAGCGACTGCATGCTCGTAATTCTGATCAGAAAACACCAAACCTTCTATGAGGGACGCAGCCTCCCCGCTCAGAGACGCCAGAAGGTAACGAAATTTTTTATTCTTTGGCATGTTCACTCTGTTATGCACCGATGTTGCCCCGCCGCGTTGGTCTAGTGGCTAAGGTACTCGGCTGCTGACCCGCAGGGCGCGGGTTCGAATCCCGGCTGCGGTGGCTGCATTTTCTACGGAAGCGTAAATGTTGTAGGCCCGTGTACTCAGATTTGGGTGCACGTTAAAGAACCCCAGGTGGTCTAAATTTCCGGAGCCCTCCACTACGGCGTGTCTCATAATCATATAGTGGTTTTGGGACGTTAAACCCCACATATCAATCAATCATATGCACCGATGTCTCGAACTGATGCCAAAACCTTGGCCATGCTGTTTTTTTCCATCAAACTTGATCATCTCAAGTCGTAGCAACTTAACAAGCTCTTGCGTCTCCGAGATTTGGTTAGTACCTTGCACTCAACTTGCCTGTTCTGTGACTATTCTCGTAGTCAGTTGCGTCGCTTATTCTAACTCGCATAATCGTTCTTCTATTTTTGTCGTTGCAGCGACGATCTTCATCTCAAAATGCAAAACTCTTTCAAATTCTGCCTCCGCGTCGTCTTCTTCAATGAACGGTTCTATCTGTTCGTTAACTTGTCTTAGCGTCTGTGACACGCTCTTCATCTGGTTCAGAAGCGTCATAAGTTGCGCTGGATCGGCGTCTTCTTCTATTTCTTATTGATTTCGCTCGTAAGCGTCGTCACGTTTGCTCGAAGCGTCTTCCGCTTCTTGAAAAGGACCTCTTTATTTATGCTTAAAACGTGTTGAAAGAGCTCTTGCCTGTTAATGTGCGTCACCAACAGTCGTCGGTCGTGGTCCTTTTCTCGACGGTTCGTCCTTGAGCCAGACGCCGCTGCTTCGTTCTTCAACCCGTTGTTGCGAATGGGGTTGAAGCTCGTGAGTCTGTCTTCATATCATCCTGGTCACGGCACCATGTTTCAGAAGGACCAGAGAGACCACAGAACCGATACGTCTACGGTTTATTGTTGACAGAACAGGAATAAAAAAAATATGCAGAGCGTGCTCCTGGCTACTTCTTCTTCCTCGCCTCCGAGCTCCATCTTCAATCTGTTTTCTAGAGAAGGTATATAACAGCTGTATCTTGCCGGTACTTAGCTACGGAGCAGAAACCTGGAGACTTACAAAGAGGGTTCAGCTTAAATTGAGGACGACGCAGTGAGCAATGGAGAGAAAAATGGTAGGTGTAACCTTAAGAGACAAGAAGAGAGCAGAGTGGATTAGGGAACAAACGGGGGTTAAGGATATCATTGCTAAAATCAAGAAGAAGAAATGGACATGGGCCGAGCATGTAGCGCGTAGACAGGATAACCGCTGGTCGTTAAGAGTAACTAACTGGATTCCCAGAGAAGGCAAGCGGGTTAGCGGGAGACAGAAGGTTAGGTAGGCAGAGGAGATTAAGAAGTTTGCGGGTATAAATTGGCATCAGCAAGCACAGGACCGGGTTAAATGGCGGAACATGGGAGAGGCATTTGTCCTGCAGTGGACGTAGTCAGGCTGATGGTGATGATGATGATAATGATTATGATGATCAATGAGTACATTCAGCGCGCTGAGGAAGCACGTCAACTGGCCCGTGCACACATCCGAACTCAACAGTACGCAGATGCACGGCGGTACAACATCCACCATCGAGAAGATAATTATGAACCTGGTGACCAAGTTTGGGTTTGGACACCCATTAGGCGGCGAGGTCTAAGTGAGAAACTCTTGAGGAAGTACATTGGACCTTACAAAGTACTCAGACGTGTGAGCGACGTGAACTACGAAGTGGTTCCAGACGGAGGCTCACCATCATCCCAGCGCAGGTTACCACGCCCAGAGACTGTACACGTAGTCTGCCTAAAACCATACTTTACCTGGTGATGCGAATGTTCTTCTTGTGCCAGTGAACTCTTCACGTAAACAGTGAATGCCATTTATTTTCGATTTCCGGGCCCACGACGCATTTTCTCTCGTGCACTAATTTGTTCAATGTTTCTTTATGTTGCCTACTTCGACCCACTGCTGTGCACACTTTTGTTTGAGCATCGGGTCGATGCTCTCTTGGGAGGAGGAGTAATGCCACCTGGTGTTTTGTGCCAGTGAACAGTGGGTCAGTTCTGTGCCAGTTAACGAGAAAGACGAAGACGAGCAACCCGTGCCAGCGGAGACGTCCTTCTTTGTCTCGGAGATTTTGACAGTCGCGTCCATTTGTACGTTCCTTCAAGCTCTTAGCGCGTGACAACATTTTACATTTAAAAAGCTTACAGCCTTCTAGGCATTGTGCGTTAAAGCTGCAAATGTTGCAGAACAGCAGAACGCAAGCATTCGTAACACAGGAATGGGGATACGTTCGACTTAAACAGGTACTAACCAATCAGCCTCTTTTGAGCATTATTAAAGATACTACAGATGATAAATTTGAATATTATAAAAGCCGCAACTGACAATATTTGTTATTGGTATTATTCGCTGCTTGCCTAGCAGACGTAATTAAACGTCAAGCTTGGGAAGAAATGGAAGTAAATATTAGCGCTGAATATCTTAGCACTTTGCTCATTAGAGACGGCAACACCATTTTCAGCAATGAAGGCAACGAACACGGCAGAGGTCTTCTTTAAGATCTAAACCACGACAGCATCAACGTGGGGTTCAAGTTGAATACGCATAAAACAAATATATTACTAGGTGGTATGACGAAAAAAGGATCTTTCATAAGAGACATCCGAAATGTCCCTGGGAGAGTATATGTTTATCTATAGATAAAACGCCAGCATTTCAGCCTACTTATGTAAATGAAACTAATCGGACATTAAGGACAGGCTGGTGCGAATACAAAACTTTCACAGCATTGTTTCTGACTACGAATATGTTCAACTGCGCGTGCGATAAACAAAATGGGCTACTTCACTTACCTCATGTACGAACTGCGATTGCAAGTGAGATTGTAGTCAGGGAACCAATCATACCACTTCGCACTCTGACTCCTTACGTTTGGCTAAAAAAATGCCAAAAACTTTGGCTTATAAGCACTTCTTTCGGAGAAAGAAGGAAAAGGCACATGGTGCTAGCTTCTATCTCTTCTCAGTGTTCTTTTACGCTATTATGACTTTAGAACTATTTCGGAGAGCCGCAGAGACATTTTTGCCAACCAAGGTCGCTCTCTGGTACTCCTGTCACAATGAATGGCACCTCGAGAGGAACCTCTCGGATGTGTGCAAGATTGTCCACTTTTCTCCCAGCAGGAACAGAGTTCAGCCAGAGGCTTAACTAATGGGTCATGGGGATTTCTGAGGGGCAGTGGCAGAGGTACACCTGTGCCAATGCTCCTTGGTATTCTCAGGTGTTGCCCTCGTATTCAAAGATGTGCTGCAAAAAAAGAAAGAAAAAAACAAGGCGATGGAGTTGTTTTTCCGGCTCAAAACGACAACTTAAGAACGACGTCTCCAAGTTGCAAGAAAAAAGCCGTAAAATCGCTGAGCACAGCGTGGTTAACTGTCCTAGTATCGAACTAGACAAGTCCCGCGTCGCCCACCTAGAATCTTGGCTCATCCAGGAGACAGCGGGGAACGTCAACCGGTCTGGAGGTGTGAACGCCGTCGCATCACATTAATTGTGATATCTTAAGAATGCATGCGCGACCATGATATTCCGTAGCATTCGCGTAAATGCTGTTTTGCGTTAGTGTGATTCTCTTCGCACATGTTGTCAGCTTCGAAGAAGACAAGTATACGCTTGTACAAATGTTTGCTTCGTCGACACCCCGGGTCAAAAAAAATTTCATCCCTTGAAGCTTCCGTCTTACCTGCACTTCTGCCTTTTTTTTCAGATCCCTTCCCAAAATGATTTTCGGGTGGCCCCACGCTTCTGGTGCACTTCTACTGAAAACATCTGTACTGTAGTCCACAACACGTGCCTAGGGAAGGTAGCTCTCGTAGACGACATCAGAATTTCGCAAAAGTAAGGTTCACGTGAAACATATCCTACGCGACTGGCTAGGAATGCAGCCGAGTATGTGTGACCACAACACTTGTGAACGCGAACGTTGTGGTCACAAGTGCTGGTGCTTTAACCGGGTGCTTTCGTTGACGTGAATGCGAAAATTGGGGCCGAAACAGGGTCGGGAAAGGCGAGTTTACGTTCGTGTATACTGAACGGCTGTATTGTTTATTTATTCAAAATGCCTTACATACACATTAAAGGGCATTGATTAAGGGGGGCATTCATATATGCTGTGCAAAAAATACAGACAAAAAGTAAAAAAACAAAGAAACAAACAAAGAAAACAAATGATAAACAGCAAGGTGCAACAAAGTTATGCTACAGTAAAACGCAACGACATCAGATTATCATAAAAACGTTTTATGATTAGAGACGTTCACAATGCGATCTCAAAGGCCGTTCGAATGCGCTATGGCTCGAGGTAATGGCGTTGAGTTAACTGCCTGTGTTTACTCATGAACGCCCATGAAACTACGAGCGTTGTGAATGCGTCGAAACAAGCGCCGAAAAAGATGAAGTGGCAAACAGTGGAACTTATTACTGTATGTGTACGTATCATATAAACATAAGAGACCAATGACGGAGCATTCATCCAGTGACCTAAATGCAAGGTCTTGTTTAATTAGGGTGATGCTTGAACGATAGTCGTAGTTACCAGCAATGAATCTCCCTGTGCTTTTCTGGACGGCTGCCAACATACGCACAAAGTAGTCTTGATGTGGTGACCATATTGATGTGCATATTGTGCAGTGGTGGGCGAACATAAGTTCGATACGATAATGCACATTCGTTAGAGTGAGCATTGCGCAAGTTTCTGCGAATTGTTACGTTTGGCCCGGCGATTCGTCTGGGCAAACGCCATTGTGCATAAGCCGGTCTACTGGGGGGACTCTCAGCCCCTTCGGCGCCCAATCTGCCAGACGCTGTTGAAGATTTCGGCAATTACCCAGACCACGGGGCAAGCAAAGGCCAGTTCCTGACTTTCAAAAGCAGACCCTTTCGTCGTCCCTTCGAGCCGCAGCGGTGCCTGAGGACCTCGGCGACTCATCTAGTGAGGGGGAAGCTGTTGTCACCGGCGCTAGGGCTGACAGGGGAGCGGCGCTCTTTTAATCCTCAATTAAGTAGCCGACCGGCCGGCTGCCTATGCTCGTCAGGCATTGTCCCTGCTAGCCGGAGGATGAGACGTGATGTC
This sequence comes from Rhipicephalus annulatus, assembly GCA_013436015.1. Taxonomy (NCBI): domain Eukaryota; kingdom Metazoa; phylum Arthropoda; class Arachnida; order Ixodida; family Ixodidae; genus Rhipicephalus; species Rhipicephalus annulatus. Next base: position 1,478,430 of record WOVY01000265.1, on the reverse strand, counting down.
ACCACGACGCCGTAAACCGTTCAAGAGAGGACAGCAAAGACAGCATCTTCCTTGGAAGAGACCGTGGCGGCCGCCGCAAATCGCCCCGCTAATTGAGCGAACAGATCAGCGGACCCTTTCATGTATGCTGTCAGGAGCTTGGGACCTATCGACTAGCGGCACACACACGATGAGGTAGAGCCCCGCTGGCGCCACCGTGCAGTGCAGTGATCACGACTCAATGTTGGACGTTCACGTGGACCATGCATGCTCGTCCCCCTCCTCTCACCTGTTTTGTGTGTGTGATTGGTTTTCCACTCAAAGACGAGGAGCCTGACAGGGCTTAAAAGGACGCCGCAGAGTGCTGGACGTCGCTCTGAACCATGTAACGGTTCAACCACCACACTCATGGTTTGTGAAACCCCTAACCTTTCTTTTCTGCAAATATGTGTAAATAGTGCCATAAACCTGTTTGTTTTTTCGTATCCTCTTCTTGTCAGCGTTCGTTTCCTCCACCCGGTTGCACCACGCTACCACAACAGACCGGGTAGTCCCCCATTCGCAACAACTGGTGGCAGCGGTGGGATGCCATCAGCTACTTCCTCCTGTGACCGCAACAGAATATAGCTGAGAGACTGGGAAGCTTCTGAAGAGACAGCTGCTATGTGCGTAGTCCAAGATAAATCTGATCAAAGCTGAAGACCGATATATTTGTATGATGTTCTAGCTGAAACAAGAACTCTATTGTAATATAGAAAAGGGGTGAGTTAGTACGTTTTCTAGTTAACGAGACTACCTTGCATATAAAGGCGTAAAGGTACATTTGGCAAGCTTTCCATTACCTGGAGGTTAGATTAAGGTCATTTTGGAGAGCGGAATCATAGTCAAAAGATTGAATATTGCGGTAGATGACGCAATCATCTGTGAACAACCTAACTGAGGATTAAGGGTTAGCAGGCAAAAATTCAATGTATATTGGTGGCCATGGTGTCATGATGTGAACGAACGAAACAGACTGCAGGTGTTCAGGTTAATTTGTTTATTGGGCCGAACTTATGGCCACATAAAAGGAACGCCAGATTACAGCAAAACACTGGCACTGATAGCAGCGAACACAGCGTCGGTCGTCGATCAACTACAAGTGATGACGCGCGTCGGCATTTATACAAGTGCCATAGAACAATCTAGCGCTATCACTGGTCGTCGCGCAAGCTCTGAAATAATCTCGAGTGTTCGCGTCTTGCGCGCAGTCTTAACAGAACAATTTACAATGATTGAGAACCTTCTCGAACAATTAGGCGCAGTTTGCGCTGAGCGTTCCTGACAGGCCTTGTGGGCGACAACCGAAAGAAACAAAAGTGAAAATAAGAAACACGCGTGGCAATAATAAAACAAGTAATGGACCCACTACACTGCCTTGGGGAACCCCGTACGTAACATCTCAAATGCTACAGGTGAAGTGTGGTTAACCACCGTGAATTTTTGATGGGAAGAGAATAAGTTGCGTATCCAAGACAGTGTTAGTCAATCTACAGAGAGAAGACAATTTGGAGATTAAACGACAATGAGGGACACTATCGAGAGCTTTGGCGAAGTCAAAAAAGAGGCAATTGGTTTGATCGTTGCTGTTCCGTATGAGTATCCGCTTTCCTGAAGCCATGCTCAAGAGGGGAAAAGTTATTCGATTGAAGGTTATTATAGATATAAGAACCTATAATGTGTTCAAGTGGTGCAATGGGTCAATAATTACGGGGTGAGTGCCCATTCGCTCTTGAATGCGGGGGACTACCTTGCCAATCATCCAGTCTTGAGGTAACTCACCGGATGACAGAGATTGGTGAAAGGTGCATGTGTAACCTTCAGGGAGGTTATACAGTAACTCTAACCACGAGGTTAAACACGATGAACTGCTCCACAACAACAACAACAACAACAACAATAATAACAATAATATTAACAATAACAACAATAATAACAATAACAGTAACAACCATAACAATAATAATATTAATAATATATTTATAATAATGCCCCGCCGCGGTGGTCTAGTGGCTAAGGTACTCGGCTGCTGAGGTGTGTAGCGACACCACGGACCCGAGCTAACGGGGGAGTTTCTACTCCCTCCCACGCCTAGCCGTGCGTGGCTTTGCCGTGTCCGGGGAAAAGGGGATCCTGGGGGTTGAGCCGACGCTGGGTGATTGGACCTTTAAGGCCCCCCGGCAGAGGTAACACACCCCTTTGGCCCTGGCTTCACGTAGACGGCACCCCTGGGCTGACCCATCCAGGGGAAATCGGTAGTCGCCTTTTCCTATTTTTCTCTCTCTCTACATCTTAGTCTTTTCTCGTCTTTAAATCTATCCTGTCTTCTTCTCTCTTCCATTTACTTCCGATTTTTCCTGGCGGCAAGGGTTAACCCTGTGTGGCTATCCTACCTTGGATACACCATATTCGGTTATAGTGGTGGCGTACAGCTGGCATCTGCGGGGCCTGTACTTACAGACCCTCCAGCGTCCCCTTGTAGGACTCCATGGTGGGTGGCTGGCGCCGCTGCCGAAAGTAAGCATTTACATATGGCTTGTTCCTTCCCCCCACTCCCTGATCGCCCTCAGAAAAGAGGGCGCACCGATGAAGTTTTCCAGTTTTTTGGTAACCAGAAAGTATCTTTTCCCCGATTTCATGTTATTCACGCTGACACACCCGGCAAATCAGTGCGAACACTTTCACCTTTTCTAGTATCAAAGTCTTTGACGGAAATCTTTGGCCCAGGATATAAAGCTTCGAGAATGGCAAGTGGTGACCTCCTGTTGGAGCTCCGCGACCAGAAACAATATGAAAAATTGCCTAACCTTGTGAAATTTGGAGATAACAAATTAATAGTAACCCCACACAGAACCATGAACACCACCCGTGGCGTTGTCTCAGATGATGACCTGTTAGGGCTGACAGAGGCTGAACTCCTGGAGGGTTTCAGCGAACAGAATGTCATAAACGTAAAACGAATCAGCATGAGGCGTGATGGCAAAGAAGTCCACACTAAACACCTGATACTTACCTTCAATTCAAGTGTACTGCCCGACTCCGTTGAGGCTGGATATATCAAGCTTCGAGTTAGGCCATATATACCAAACCCCCTCCGATGTTTTAAATGCCAACGATTCGGCCACAGTTCACAGAAATGCCGAGGCCGCCTAACTTGCGCGAAATGCAGTGCTGAAGAGCACACATCAGATGCCTGTGAAAACTCTCTTCACTGTGTGAACTGTAATGGGGAACATGCCGCATACTCGCGGTCATGCCCGTGCTGGAAAAAGGAAAAGGAAATTGTCACAATTAAGGTAAAACAAAATATTTCATTTAAGGAGGCACGAAGGCAGGTGTCCTGCCTACCAGAAACTAGCTTTGCCGAAGTGGCGCGTCAGGGGGCAGCGCCACGACGGCCCCTGGGGCCTGTCTGGCACACGCGTAGTGAGCCAGCGGTGACGCCATTCGCCCCCTCGGCGGTTGCAGCCAGTGCTGCTCCGCCATCTAAAAAGACCCACCAACCTCTGGGCTGGGGGCCCCGAAGGTCTCGTCTTTTGAGGCGAGGCCCTCAAAACAATTGCAGCGCTCGCAAGAGCGCCTGTCCAGCGCCTCGCAAGAGGCGATGGACACAACATCGAGCGTGAGGGCGCAGTCAGCGCCTAAGGATCGGCGCGACTCCGTCGACCGATCTAAAAAAGAAAAATCTCGTGTCATGGCCCCTGGAAAGGGTCCGTGAGCTAACATTCCATCCTTGAACACACAGCACAAAACACATCTAAAATGGATACACAGATCTTACAGTGGAATGTGAGAGGACTTCTCCATAACCTGGATGATATTAGAGAACTTCTTAATAAACATACTCCAAAGATGCTGTGTGTTCAGGAGACACATCTCAAGTCCACACAAACAAACTTTCTAAAGCATTATGCCATCTTCCGCAAAGACCGTGACGACGCTGCTGTTTTGTCAGGCGGTGTCGCTATAGTAGTTGATAAAGGTGTTGCCTGTAAGCAATTAAACCTCCGAACTTCTCTTGAGGCAGTTGCTGTCCGAGCAGTGCTGTTCGGGAAGCTACTAACAATCACCTCTATTTACATTCCCCCGTGCTATCAACTTTCAAAGACACAATTTCAAAGCTTCATTGATGAACTTCCTCCGCCATATATAGTCGTTGGTGTTCTAAATGCACATAATCCCCTTTGGGGCGACTCCCGTTTAGATGCACGAGGACGCCTAATAGAACACTTTCTGTTTTCGTCAGGTGCATGTCTACTAAACAAAAAAGAACCAACGTATTATAGCACTGCACATAACACATACTCTTCTATTGACCTGAGTATTGTCTCGAGTGCTATAATTCCATACCTGGAGTGGTTCGTTCTCAAGAACCCTTTTGGGAGTGACCACTTCCCGATTATGTTAAAGTTAACAAAAGAAGATACACGCTCGCCTGACTTTCCTCGCTGGAACACCAATTCAGCCAACTGGGAATTATTTCGAGAAATTACATTTTTAGACGGAGATGAGATTGCTGATTTTAATATAGACGATGCTGTAGCATACCTAACAAGTTTTATTATTGACGCTGCAGTGAAATGTATCAAGCAGACCAACGGAATGACCAATAAACGTCGCATCCCATGGTGGAACGACGATTGTCGGAAAGCACGCAATAGACAAAATAAAGCTAGGAGACTACTCCGACATTACCCGACGGCTGAAAACCTCAACAATTTCAAACAGGTTAAGTCCCAAGCCAGAAGAACGCGTCGTCTTGCAAAGAAAGAAAGTTGGAATAGGTACATCTACGGCATAAACTCTTACACCGATGAAACGAAGGTTTGGAATAGGGTAAAGAAGTTAATGGGTCGGGAGTCACACCCCCTACCCTTGGTAAGTAGCCAAGGGGAGAGCCTGGAGGAGCAGGCAGACTGCCTAGGCGAACACTTTGAATGCGTCTCGAGTGCATCGCACTACACAGAAACGTTCTTAAGATTCAAAGAACGCGAAGAGCGGCAACCCCTTAATACTAAACGTCCCTCCAGGGAGGCTTACAACTGCCCATTTTCATTAGCCGAACTTAAGGCATCTCTTGCGTACTGCAACAACTCGGCGCCAGGTGGCGATCGTATAACGTACGAAATGATCAAGTATCTTCACCTAAAAGCACTAAAAACGCTCCTAACCCTCTTCAATACCATGTGGGAAGCTGGATATATTCCATTGTCATGGAAAGAAGCGACAGTCATCCCGGTACTTAAACAAGGCAAAGACCCATCCTTGGCCACCAGCTACAGGCCAATAGCGTTAACAAGCTGTTTGTGCAAACTATATGAGAAAATGTTAAACCGGCGCTTAACCCACTTCCTAGAAAGTAACAGTATACTAGACCCCCTTCAGTGTGGTTTCAGAGAGGGAGGTCGACAAGAGACCACCTTGTTCGCATAGAGACATACATCAGAGATGCATTTATTCATAGGCAGTTTGTACTTTCGGTATTCTTAGACCTGGAGAAAGCGTACGATACCACATGGCGATTCGGGATTCTACGCGATCTTGCCGCCATGGGCATCCATGGGAACATGCTCAACACAATTAAAAGTTATCTGTCTAACAGAACCTTTCGCGTAAAAGTGGGAAATGCTCTCTCTAGATCATTTACCCAAGAGACTGGTGTTCCGCAAGGGGGCGTGCTTAGTTGCACACTCTTTCTTGTAAAAATGAACTCCCTGCAGTCAGTCATTCCAAGTACGATGTTTTATTCGGTGTATGTTGATGATGTGCAGATGAGTTTCAAATCATGCAAAATGTCTATCTGCGAACGACAAGTGCAGCTTGGAATGAATAAATTCTCTAAATGGGCGGATGAGAATGGTTTTAAAATAAACACCGAGAAAAGTACTTGCGTACTCTTCTCCAACAAACGAGGGGTAATGCCACCTCCAAATATTACGATCAAGGGAGACCAACTCTCTGTGAGAAGCGAGCATAAATTCCTAGGAACTACTTTAGATTCTAAGCTCACGTTTATTCCCCATATTAAACATGTAAAAATGAAATGTCTGAAAGCGATGAACCTCCTAAAGCTCCTATCACGTACAACATGGGGTAGTGATCGAAAGTGCCTCTTGAAGTTATACAAAAGCCTTGTCGGGTCGCGCCTTGATTATGCCTCTATAATTTATCATTCCGCAACGCCAAGTGCATTAAAAATCCTAGACCCCGTTCACCATTTGGGTATCCGACTTGCAACCGGTGCTTTCAGGACAAGCCCGATCCAGAGCCTCTATGTAGAGTCGAATCAGTGGTCACTTCACCTGCAGCGATCCTATAGCAGTTTCACATATTTTATAAAGGTGCGTGCAAACATCAAGCATCCATCTTATTCAACTATAAACGATATGACCGCTGCCACCCTCTTCCATAATCGACCCACAGTGAGAAAGCCTTCTCCTTGCGTGTGAGAAAACCTATGTGAGGAAATGGGTGTTCCACTGCTGGAACTCTGTCCTACGCCCACAGCGATACTTTTACCGCCGTGGCAGTGGCAGCTTATACACTGTGACACCTCATTTGTTGAGATCACTAAACACGCACCAGAAGCACATATTAAAATGCATTTCCGAGAACTCCAGTCCAACTACTCATGCGTAGAGTTTTATACTGACGCTTCTAAGTCGCATGCAGGGGTGGCTTATGCAGCCGTCGGACCATCCTTCTCGGAATCCGGCGTGCTGCACCCGGAAACAAGTATATTTACGGCTGAGGGTTATGCATTATTGTCCGCTGTGAAGCATATACGGAAATCAAACATACGAAAATCAATTATATTCACAGACTCGTTAAGCGTCGTAAATGCATTAAGATCCCTTTTCAGATTCAGAAATCCGATAATAATTGAGCTATATTCCGTTATGTGTACAGCGTATATGTCCAACCAGCATGTCACTATTTGCTGGGTACCTGGCCATAGAAGTATCGAGGGCAATGTGTTAGCTGACCAAATGGCCACGTCAATTATAATGCGTGCTATTAACCCCACCGCTACTGTCCCTGCAACAGATCTAAAACCCTTTCTACGAAAGAAACTGCGAAACCACTGGCAACGCTTGTGGGACACAGAAATAAATAATAAGCTTCATTTGATTAAGCCGCGGTTGGGTTACTGGTCCTCCGCTACAAGAACACGGCGAACTGATGTCCTATTCTGTCGCCTCAGAATAGGACACACTTATGGTACTCATAACTTTCTTTTGACGGGCGATGAGCCTCCTACTAGTGGTAGATGTGGTGAGAGGCTAACCGTCCTCCACGTCCTCCTGGAGTGTCCGGAAGCTGAAAGTGAGAGAAAGAAATACTTTGGTTTAGCATACCGCTATCATCTTCCCCTACATCCTACTATGTTCCTCGGCGAAGAGCCGCTTTTCGATGCAAAATCTGTTTTAAGCTTTTTAAAGGATGTAGTATTGAATGTTTTTAGCCCAACATTGAATGTTTTAGCCAAACAGGTTCATAGCGCATCCTCTGTTCAGAGGATACCGCTGTGATAGCAGCCTTTAATGAGCCCAGGCCTCCATGCTCTTGTTTTAAGGGTTCTGTCGAGGCACTGGTGCTCCATCCCAAGTTTTTATTTCACATACATATCACTTTTAAACCATTTTATGTTTCCATAGCACACATCAATTGTCATTGCCATAATCTTACTATATATATATATTTTTTACGCACCTACAGCGACTGTTTTTAGGCCCATTTACAGCCACATCATATCTCCTTTATCTACACTGCACATCGTACAATTCATTATCATCGTTCTGGCGCTCTTTGGCCACATCTGGCCCTTGCGCCAATAAACTCCAACAATCATCATCATCATCACTCGGCTGCTGACCCGCAGGGCGCGGGTTCGAATCCCGGCTGCGGCGGCTGCATTTCCCATGGAGGCGGAAATGTTGTAGGCCCGTGTGCTCAGATTTGGGTGCACGTTAAAGAACCCCAGGTGGTCTAAATTTCCGGAGCCCTCCACTACGGCGTCTCTCATAATCATATAGTGGTTTTGGGACGTTAAACCCCACATATCAATCAATATTTATAATAATAATACCTCCCTGGTGCGCAGCTAATTGTACCATATTTCGCAGTGTATTCCGTCACGGAGCTAAACCCATTCGCGGCGGGACGAATTCAAAATTTCAGTTTGAATATCTAGGCATTACGAGTTTCTTTACGGGAGAGCCGTAAGTTTTTGTGATGTAATAGTGGTTTTTACGCAGTGCACTGGGTCTCACTTTATTGTTAGTGGGTGATGTGTTTATAGAGCACACCGATGACAGCCTATAACGAAGTAGAAACCGCAATTTATGTTGCTGTTTCTACGAAACTCACATATGTTTTTCTAGAGGAGAAAAGACGTGTAGCTAAGCAATGTACTAACACGCGGAAAAAACGGAATAATTCTTCATCATTGCATTATTGTGGATCTCATAAACTTTCGCAATATATTGCTACATGCATATTTATTGATATTCTTGGGGGCGACGCGCGTGTGTGATTGATGAGGAAGATGAAGGGTTGTCTCCGCCCGATCGTTGGTGAAGCGGTCACGCCATTACCGCTGGTTTTGCATACATCTGACCCCTAGCCTCGTCGATATGGCGTCTCTTTTCCGTAATATATTTGGTGGAGGTGTAGCGTAAAGGGTAAACGTCCTTTTTCGTGATTCTATTCAGATGGCGGTAATCCACGCAGAAGCGCCACGTGCCATCTTTCTTTTTAACGAGCACAACGGGGGACGCTCAAGGGCTCGAAGAGGGTTCAATAGTTCCTTTGGCTAGCATCTTGGTGACTTCTTGTTGAATTACTTTACGCTCGGTGGCAGACACCCGGTGTGTTCGCCGATGAATGGGATGAGAATCACCTGTCTTAATGCGGTGCCTGACGAGTGAAGTCTGGCCAAGTGTACGGCTGTCGATGCCAAATATGTCGCGGTATGAAGCCAGAAGGCGGCATAGCGCGGCTGACTGCTCAGGTTTGACGTCCGGGGCGATCATGGAGCGTAAGGTCGCATCGATGACGCTCTCGATTGTCTCCACGGTGCCCGATACTTTTCTTCAATAGACCTACGCTCCGGCTACTGGAAGACTGCTGTCCACGAAAACGACCAGGACTGCGTTTGTAACTGCAGACGGCCTTTATCATTTCAAGGTCATGCCGTTTGGGCTATGCAACGCCCCAGTCGCGTTCGAGCACACGATGCACTCTCTGCTACAAGGGTTCAAATGGTCAACATGTCTTTGTTATCTTGAAGATGTCGCGGTATATTCCCCAACATTTGAGACCCACTTTTAGCGTTTGTAAGCTATTATCGACATATTCCTCACTGCAGGCCTTCAATTAAACTCGTCGAAGGGCCACTTCGGACGCCGGCAAATTACGGTGTTGGGCCACCTTGTCGACGCATCTGGTGAGCAGCCGGGCCCGGAGAAAATTCGTGCAGTCACCAGTTTTCCTGTAACCCGGTCAGTTAAAGACGTCCGGAGTTTTGTAGAACTTTGTTCCTACTTTAAAAGGTTTGTGAAAGGTTTCGCAATCATCGCTCGACCCCTCACTGAGCTTCAGAAGAAAGACGTCACGTTCACGTGGGGTACTGACCAAGCTGCTACTTTTTTTCATCTAATCACGCTACTGACGACTCCACCCATATTGGCTCACTTTGACCCATCCGCTCCGACAGAAGTCCGAACCGATGCTAATGGTAACAGAATCGGAGCCGACTTAGTCCAACGCCAACGGGGACATGACCAAGTTGTCGCCTACGCTAGCCACCTCCTCACGACTGCTGAGCGCAACTATTCCATTACAGAGCGGAAATGTCGTGCTCTTGTGTGGGCAGTGTCAACGTTCCGCCCATATTTATATGGCACAAATTTTTTTGTCATAACTAACCATCATGCGCTATGTTGGCTTGCGTCGCTGAAGGATCCTACTGGCCGGCTCGGGCGCTAAGTTCTGCGACTGCGAGAGTATACCTACACGGTGACGTACAAGTCCAGACGCCTACGTCAGGATGCAGGCTGCCTGTCCCGCTGCCCGGTTGCTGAGTCGAGCACTATGCCTGACGCCGACACCAAGCGTTGCGTCTTTTTCGTTTGGCAAATGGCATGCATCGGTGATGAGCAGCGCCATGATGCGTCCTTGCGTGCTATCATTGAGCGCTACGAATCACCATCTTCCAAGCAGCCCCATCGCTCATTCGTGCCCCACAATGGTGTATTATATCGCCAAAGTTTTGAGACGGATAGATCGGCCCTGCTGCTTGTCATTCCGAAACACCTTCGCTCGGAAGTTCTATATGAAGTTCATGACCTTCCGACTGCTGGTCACTTGGGTGTGTCACGCACTTACGACCGAACACGCCGACGCTTCTTTTGGCCAGGGCTTGCGCGCTCAGTCAGATGATACGTTGCAGCTTGTGAGAAATGTCAGCGCCGCAAAACACCATCGACACTTCCCACCGAACGCCTTCAACCGCTTGACATTACGTTAGAACCGTTCTTCCGCATTCGCTTGGACCTACTTGGCCCTTTACCCTTGTCTTCCTTGGGTAACAAGTGGATAGCCATGGCCACCGACTACGCCACGCGTTATGCCATCACACAAGCTCTTCCAACAAGCTGTGCCACAGATGTCGCCGACTTCCTCCTCAAGAACGTGATTTTGCAACACGGAGACCCACGGCAGCTGCTTACAGACCGTGGCCACACCTTTTTGTTGAAGGTCATTGCCGACATCTTGCAGTCCTGTAAAACGAGACACAAGCTGACTACGTCAATCCACCCGCAAACCGATGGACTCACGGAGCGTCCGAATCGAACACCTACAGATATGCTCACTAAGTATGTTTCTATCAACCACACCGACTAATATCTCGCATTGCCGTACGTCACAATTTGCCTAGAATTCTTCGCGCCATGACACTGCCGGTTACTCTGCATTTTTTATGCTGTTTGGCCGAGAACCAACATTGCCTCTAGACTTTGTCATACCGTCCCCTGCAGTACCGACTAGTGAATATGCAATGGACGCTATCACTCGTGCCGACGCACGCGAAATCACCCATAGTCGCCTTCTGACCTCTCAAGAGAAGCAACGGCGTTTGTATGACCAATGACACCATGACGTACACTTTCCACCCGGTTTTTTGGTCCTGCTCTAGTCTCGGACTTGTGAAGCTGCTTGTCAGAAAAACTGCTTACTCGCTACACAGGTCCATAACGAGTTCTTCGTGTGGTGACTCCTGTAACATATGAAATTGGTCCTGCCACCCCGTAGTCTCCATGTGCCCAACAGGCTACCGATATTGAACATGTTGCGCGCTTGAAGCCCTACAACTCTCCTGGTGACGTTGACCGGGGGTTATGCTACATGCATGTATATTGATATTCTAGGGGGCGACGCGCGTGTGTGCCGGACGAGGAAGACGAAGGGTTGTCTCCGCTCGATCGCTGGTGAACCGGTCACGCCATTACCTCTGGTTTTGAATAAATCTAATCCCCATCCTCGTCGATACGTCGTCTTCTCTTTTCCGTAACAATATGAACATTGCTGTATACGAGGGCATGGAAGGGGGCTGTGCAGCATGTTCTGACACTTGTGCAACTCCAGGCGAATTTTATTACGGGACTTCATAATCCACAAGGAGCTTCGTCTACCGTTATGTACCCAATCAATGAAGAATGAGTGCAATGCCACGGCTTCATCGTTCATGTAGCTTAAAAGGCGACAAAGCCGCACGATTCGCGCCCATGGAGCACCCTTCTCTATCTGTTGCATTGAACCGTTTGTGTCCTAAATGCCGCTTCATGTTTTCAATGAATAAATGTGGTTTGTGAAAAAGTTGTGAACGCTAAACAACTTATTCAAAAGAACGAAAGAGACAGGACGGGTGATTCCGAACGTCTTGTGAGGGCATTCTTGTCTGCAGGAAATTTCCGATATCTATGCACCATATTGTCAAATTTTGTTCTGTCATATGAAGCATCGACAGAAACCATCAGATTTTGTCATGTCCTTCGCTTCATATTAAACAGCGGTTGCGCCATTTAAGGTACCTTAAAAGTTGTAGCGGCCAGGTTTCATGAAGGAATGGGGTAGAAACGCAGCGTTTATGCCATGCGTGACGTTTTATCGCTCACAAAAACAAATTTCTTCAAGCTTCAATGTGGTAAAAAGATCTGTTACGTCTTGGCATTTAGAAGGGTGTTGAAATTTTAATGGCTTGCTCGAATTCCTGAGTCACCGTGTGAGATATTTCCTAATTTCCCAACACGTCTGCAGTTCAGTCATACCGACACAACATAGCAAAACCTGTGTTTTTTGTTTTTTTATTTTCTTCAAAAGCCTTTCTATTCATATTCAGCTTTGAAGTGCCGAAGCACTTTCGAATGCCCGTCTCCCATGATTATGTTCGTGCAGTCCACACTGCAAAAAGCTTGGCAGTATAGTCATTTCTCAAGGTCAAGTTTCTCGTACCTGTTTTCACGCTCTTTGTGCGTCCCAAGAAATGCAAGAAGCGTACAAAACAAGGCATAGAGCTCGACACCGCACCGTTGGGACTGGTATGGTAGTCGAACTGCTCGCAGTGTTATGACATTGCGCTCTGTACGCTGTTGCATTGACGGAGGTCAGTCTTGTACTGCCGCATTCCTTCAAGGACATTCGCGGTTTCTTGAAGGTACGAAGCGGGGCAGTCGGTGCATGGTATTTGGCACACTATGCCCTGCACTTTTTCCGCAAGTGCACGATCTCGGGACCGACGGACGAAACTGCCGATGATCTCGATGGACATTCCGTCTCAATGGACATTCCGCCTCGGTTGTGCATTCAGGCTTGTTGGACATTCCGCCTCGATGAACATTCAGTCTTGGTTGGACATTCAGGTTCATTAGACATTCTGTCTCGATGGACATTCCGCCAGGTTTTCATCGTAGTGGACGTGGCTTACCAAAATCTTGTAGTGGGCTTTCTTCGTCATTTCAATTTGCTCGTGGACATCACTCGCAAGCGTCTTGTCGAGGCTAAGACACACGTCATGGTCCGAGGTACTGCGTCAACAACCGGCATCACCGCTGTTATCAAGCCACCTTTGTCAGTGTACGAACAGTTTCTCGACGACTTTCCATGCTTGTTTCACCCGTCCAATTTTCAACCTCCGGTCAAGCACGATGTTGCCCACTATAAAATTACTTCTGGACCACTCGTTCATCGTCTGGTGTCGGTCTTTCATGTCCTAAGTTCAAAGATACAATCTCGAAGTCGTGCACCTCCGATCAGGTTTCGTGGGATAAGTCGCATAGCGCCACACAACGGTTATATTGTGTAGCCATGGTTACGCGCTGATGTACACTCTCTCAGTAAACAGTCTCCTCCCCGTTCTCGGCCTAGAGTGACGCTCTTTACAGCGCTCCGGCGCTAACGCGCTCATTGTCTCCATCGGACGGTGCATCCGGCGTCGATACAACAAACTGGCAACTAGGTGAACAAAAAGTAAGCATCTCACGTACTTCGTCGGTATTGTCCGCCAATTTTCTATGTGGACTGCCACCTTTTCAGGTGCATCTACAGGGCACCAACCTACTTGCACGCTGCACAAAATGCGATAGCCCTACTGCAAGCACGCCCTGCACGTTTGCCCGATGCTTGCTTGCACCATTGACTTGACAACGTACACTGGTGGCTGCAACACTTCAGTGCTTCAACATTCCAGCATGACTTCAGCGATTGCTCCTCCGCTGTTTTCGCAAACTCCGGGCAGTGCTCCCCTGTCTTGAGCTGAATGGCGCCTTGCATTTCAGGCGTACGTCAATTTATGCGCCAGAAACCAAGTAGAGCATACTACTTGACGAACTCGAAGTTCAGAGTCTTGTTTTTTACTGAACATTGCTAAATGCTAAAGACCAGGTGGAAATCGGAGACGGGACTCTGAACTAAGGCACGAAGGATGAATACATCGCACCTCTCTCCACTTGAGAACCATTTTATAGCTCCAAGCAATGAAGTCCAAGAGCCTCACTAAAAATGCGCTAGCGAATACCGGGGAAATCAAATACTGACTACGTTTCTGCTTTACAGGCAATGATGAGCAAATCCAACTTCGGCGCCTCCACCAATTCCATGGTCCGCGAATAGCTGTACAGCGGAATATGGCCGCACAAAGTTTGCAAAGACGACTCTTGCAACTGGGTCCTACTTTACAGCAAGCTCACACGTTTTGAGTTCAGAAACCCCCGGAATTTCTCCCAATGCTTGTTCTGAATATCATCACCGCTTCACCCAGAAACTGGGACTAGTGAAAGGCTACATGCTCGAAGTGTAACGCAGTCGTCTAGGTGTGCCGCCGGTCACCGCCAAACTTCGCAGATTGCCATTCCTGCTTCAATAACAAGCCTCCGATGAACTTTCTCGCCTGGAAAAATAAGGCGTCATATAAAGAGTTTCAGCATCATATTGGGTTTCTCCCCTGTTCGTGGTGAAGAAAAATAACGGCTCCTGAAGACTTTGTGGCGAGATGCGTGAACTAAACAAATCTATTGTGGTTGATGGGATTTCCCTTACCCCCATTAACGACAGGCTAAAACGACAGGCAGCAACTGCAGAAGATGCTACATTTCAGCATGCGCTTGAATTATTTGTTAATGGCTGGTGAGATAACAAATCTTTGCTACCAGAACTACTGCCCTACTTTGCAGCCAGATTGAAGCGGTCCTGTCTAGAAAACTTAGTTTTTCGCGCAAATAGAGCCACGATTTCTAGATCATTGTGAGACAGACTTGTGCAGTTGGCTCACGAAAGCCACCCAGGAATTGTCAACACAAATCAACGGTTTAGAGAAATGAACTGGTGGCCTAGCTTGAATAGTGAAGTTGAACGTGTTGTTTGCAACTGCATCGTATGTCAAACAGCCGATAAAATTTCTAAACCTGTTTTCCCCGTCCAGCCTGTCCAGGGGCCATGCAAACCGCAGGAAAAGCTAGGCATGTACATTGTAGGTCCACATAAACGCGCTCTTTACGGCTGCTGATTTGCAATACGTTAGTTGACAACCACTGGCCGGAACAACCAAATGGTCGGAAGCTTTTTTTACACCTGCAGTCACTTCTTAATGGTAAATACATTCTGGACTGCACTTTTCAGTGAAGAACGCTTCTCTAAGGCAATTGTTCCAAACAGCGGTCCTCTGTTCAAGACGCAAATATTTAAAACGTGCCTCTCAGACAGAGGCATTCTGAACCATTGCTCATCGAACTACTCAAGCCAACGGCCAAGTTGAGCGTTTAGACAGAGTTCTGAAAGAGCAAATTCAGCTTGCTCATTTTAAATGCTGCCCTTTTAAACATGCTGTTACAGAGTACTTAGGCACGTACCGCTTTACACCTCAAGATACTACAAAATTTTCACCTGCACAACATTTGCATAATCACCAACTGCGTTCTGGAATCAACATTGCGGGGTTACAGCCAAAGTCTTCTGCTGCTTTGCCAACGTAGGATCCTAGGAAAACAAGAGCATTTCATAGGAAAGAGGCAACTAAGCGACGCATTTATTTAAAGCGTGAAACAAAACCTCCTAAGCTACAGGTGGGCCATGGGGTGAAAGTTCTTCTTCTAGGCTGGCAGATTAATTACTGGGCTCATGTATAATTACTAGTCAACTTGAACTCAATTCATTCCGCCTTGTTGGCGAGGTGTGGAATGCTTCAAAGCTCGTACTGGTTCATGTCCAGCAAAACTCAACTTCGCAGCACAATTTTCCACCTCCTTCTAATTCTTTATTCATGTAACAAAATCACTCTGCACCTCCATGTTCTTCTGCAACGCCCCAGTTAGTGACTCGTCCACAAACCACCTTGCAGGCACCTATACAAGAAACGGCTGATGTGCCCGGCCTCAGTGCAGGCTATTTTGAAGGGGCTAAGATGTATCGGTTACGGATATGTGAAGTACGGACACTCCAGAATCGCTACCGTGTTTGCTATCTGGCGATGAGCATGTAGGTGAGCCCCAAGACTATATGTCTTCCGAAATGAATAAGCTCCATCGGTGAATCCTTCACCGCATTCTACTGCGTGCCTTCGTCAGACGGCGTGAAAAACCGGTGCGTTACAAGGACTTTGTTCTTTAAGCATACTCATTTTGTCCCTATAATACTCCAATTTTTCATATGCTACATGTGATATATTTTTGTATACATTGTTCCCTGCATAATCTAGAGTTTGGTGAACACGACTGACAGTAAGCTCCCAATTCATATGGGCTCTTGCAATGAAATAAGAGAAACTCGTTACACGACGTTTCAGTCGATTTGCTAAACTCTGGTCACATGAAACTGTCCTAATAAAGAGTGCATTCGTACATGGTAAAACTACTGTATATTGCCGTTTTATTTTGTGATTTTCTACAAGATATTTTCAACCGTTATGCCAAGCTGTCATGTGCACCAAAGATTTCTTGCATTTTTACTAGTCTATCTTACTCATGCAACTCTATGTCGAAGTTTGTGTGCCTTGCCGCTGTATAATGTTTTAAACAACTGTGGCGGCATACTGTGGTGCTAGTTCTCTATAATTCATTCGCGTTCTCTTGTAAAAGTGCGCAAGAGTTCACGTCACCTTTCCTTTCTAAGGGGAGATGATGTGGTGTCGGGCATTTCACTTCCTAAATTAAAAAATACTAATCTCGGAGTCAAGGGCCTCCGATTAGTTTTGGTTTCGTGGGATCTGCCGCATAGTGCCACGCAAAGGTTATATTGTGTAACCACTTTTACGCGCTATCAGGCGCTTCTTGAATAAACCGTCCCCTCCCCGTTCAAAGCCTAGAGTGACGTTCCTTACAGCGCTCCGGCGCTGACGCGCCCATCGTCTCCGTCGGACGGTGCATCTGGCAGCGATACAACGCATGGTCTTTCACGACGCCTCGCACTTGACCGACTCAAGGTTGCCCGAGCTGAATTTGATCACATGCTCGGGCTTGGCATTGTACGAGCTTCAAGTCTTTGGTTTCTCCACTGTGCATAGTGTCCAAGAATTCCCCAGGTGACTGGTGACCCTGCGTCGACTACTGCGCTTAAAACAACGTTACCGCACCTGATCGCTACCCACCGCCTAACATCGCAGACTTCACAGCAACACTGCATGGAGCAACCATCTTTTCGAAGATGGACCTCATTAAGGCGTATCATCAGATATCTCTCAAATCGTCGAACACTCCCAAGACGGCTTTTATAACAGCTTTCGGCATCTGAATACCTAAGGATGCTCTTTGTGCTCCCTAACGCTGCTCAAAAATTTTAATGGTTCGCCGACACAGGCACTCGATACCAACCATTTTGCTTTGCGTACATTGATGATCTGTTCAACTTTCGTCGCAACGCAGACGACACATTTTACATCTTATACAGCTCTTCGAACGCCTTGCTGAGTATACGGCCTAATCGTAAACAAGGCCAAGTGTACCTTCGGCGTGCCTGAACTTGAACTGTTTTGGCCACCATGTCTATTGTAATTTAATCCGACCGTTTCCTTCTGAAGTGCAAGCAATTGGAGACTTTCCAAATCCAACTTCATCGCGAAAGCTACCAGAGTTCCTGGGACTGATCGATTTCTATCTGCGTTTTATTCTCCGTTGAGCTAACCACATCGAGCCCTTACTGACCTGCTCCAGGGTAATAAGAAAAAGCGTACTACCATTACACGGTCTGAGAATACATATACATTGCTGCTACATTGCTGCTACATTGCTGCTACATTGCTGCTATACATTGCTGCTGCAACATGTCTTCAAATGTTGGTAGTAGTTAGAAAAATGTACTTTTTCGTACAAATTGAAGAAACTGGTGATACCAAGGTGGCCTCACGATGGCAATAGAACTGTAAGGTGCCGATGGCCATTGTCTGCATAACGAATGACACAGATATTACAAATCCAGGTAGAAAATGACGTAAACACAGAGATTTTATTTTACTTTAAACTTTAGCACAGGTGAAGCTGTTTTAGTATTCGGTGAAATTTCGTTGTTGGCAAGGGCCAACGTTCTCTTCCATGATGTAGTTTTTTCACCGGTTTTGCAAAAAGAGGTTCAAATTCACGAAAACGTTTGTCTTGCCTCACCTGCGTGAGCGCTCTGAAAGTGAGGCAATGTGACCCAATGAAAGAACAGTGTAGCGCTCTGACGGAACGTTGCACCACTCAATGGTTTGAACTGCGAGAGTGCTCTTATGTGACAAAACTTTGCAGCGGAATGTAAATATCTGCGATTATAGCAAGCAGCCGAGTGCAATGTGGACACGCGTCTCTCGCATCTTCAACCATGGCGTCTGTACATGTGACTAAATCTTGAAGGGCCGCTGACGGAGCTCATAGAGGAAGCCACGCTTCAGTAAAGCTGCTGTGGCAGATAATACAACATCACCAAAGTGAGAGCGGCCCGCTGCGCATTGAGTCGTCTACCTCAGGACTTCAAATAAAGCTTGGCATCCATCTATCTATTTATTCCGAGGATTACATTACCTGGTTCGCTCAGCGTCTGAAGAAGCCTTGCGGTCACAGCCTGTGTTTTCGGCCAAATGTAGCTATATTAGTGCTGACTTTTCAGAACTGTAGCACTGTTTTTTTTAAACAAGCTGGGCTTGGTTTGGTTTTACGCGCTTCAAAATTATTTTTGTGCTTTAGCTTGTTTATTATCATTTTCTTTGTCAACGTGCAGCTTTCTATATTTAGTACACCATCAGTGTCCATGCTTTATTTCACATTCAAAATTTTTCGGCGTCTTTTTTTCAACAGTGCTCTATCTCATATTTACTTCGCATGGTTCCTTTAATAACCTTTTTTAATTCTTTACAGACAACAATATACTCTCAAACTCTCGTGGCCAGCCAATCGGAAGACCACTTGAGTGAGCCAGAGGAGTTCCGGCGTGAGTGGTGGTTATCAAAGAAAAAGCTGAAGATTGAGTCCACCGACCTTCAGCCTCTTTGCCTTTTGGCGGTGGCAAGAGAACTTGCCTCGGCTGGAAGATAGCCGAGCTTGAAATATGTATCCTTATTTGTAAGGTATGGAACATCTACGCAGGCTAAATATGCGTAGTTAGCATCGTACTTGTGGCGAAGTACAGAAGGAGTCGCGGATCTATTTTGTCACAATTATGCTTGAAAGCACAAATTGTTTCGAGGAATAAAAAATTGCCCGCTCAGTACCTGTAACATGGCATACTTCCTTTGCGAAATGCCCCCTGTCAACTAGAACACTAATAATAGCATAGGACTGACTGCGGTTGCCTTTTTATTGGTTTTTAACAATCTAGGAATAATGAGCAAGCCACAATCATTCAATGCAGATGATATGATTCGATAATGAGGCGTGATTGCGGACGTTATGCTGATTTCCCCAATAACGGATGAAACCACGCCGAGCATGCGCACCACGCCGGTACCGTGGGTGTTAAACAATCAAAATGCAAGGCTGAAGACATAAACGTGGGTGTGCGTGGCACACCTTATTCTTCTATTTCCTGGATCCGCTCCTCTTGTAAAAGAGTATGAGCCGTGGTTTCTGAAGTTATGCTAATATGCCTAATAACGGTTGAAACCACGTCGAGTCAGCCCACTACATTCTTACCATGTGTTCAACAATACAAGCGCAATGCTCGAGACCAGAATGGGGGTGTGCGTGACAAACCTCAATCAGCTATTTTCTGCATCTTCTTTTCTTATAAAAGGTGATCAGTCGTGGTTCCTGAAGTTCAGGCAATATTCCCAATAACAGTTGAAACCACGTCGCGTTTGCCCACCACGTTGGAACTTGGGTTTTCACCAATACAAGCGCAATGCTCGAGACCAGGATGGTGGTATGCGTCACAAACATCACTCATCTATTTCCGACATCCGCTTGTTTTGTAAAAGATTATCATTTATGGTTGCTGTAGTTTATTTCCAGCATCGGCTTCTCTTATAAACGATTATGAATCGCTGTTCCTGCAGTTATGGCAGTATGCTCATTAACGGATCTAAACCACGTCGAGTATGCCCACCACTTCGGTATCGTCGGTACTAGCCGATTCCGGCGCAATGCTCGAGATTAGGACAGGGCTGTGCGTGACAAACCTCACTCAGCCATTTCCTGCATCCGCTTCTTCTGTAAAAGACTATGAGCAATGGTTGCGGTAGTTTATTTCCTGGATCTGCTTCTCTAATTAACGATGATGAGCCGTGATTGTTGAAGTTCTGGCAGTATACACATTAACGGTTGAAACCACTTCGAGTATGCCCACCACGTCGGTACTATGGGTACTAACCAACAGAAGCGCGATTCCCGAGACCAGGACGTGGCTGTGCCTGACAAACCTCACTTAGCAATTTTCTGCATCTGATTCTCTTATGAAATATGATGTGCCGTGGTTACTCCCGTTCTGGCAGTATGCCCATTAACGGTTGAAACCACGTCGAGTGGGCCCACTATGTCGGTGCCATGGGTAATCGCCAATACAAGCTAAGTGCTCGAGACTAGGACGGGGCTGTGTTTGACAAACCTCACTAATCTATTTCCTACATCTGCTTGTTTTGTAAAAGATTATGAGCCGTGGTTGCTGTACTTTATTTCCTACATCTGCTTCTCTTGGAAATGATGATGAGCCACGGTTGCTGAAGTTATGGCGGTATGCCCGTTAACGTTTGAAACTACATAGAGAGTGCCCACCAACTCGGCACCATGGGCACTAACCAATACAAGCGCAATGCTCGGGACCACGGCGGGGCTGTGCGCGACAAACCTCATTCAGGTGTTTTCTGCATCTCCTTCTCTTGTAAATTATGATGAGCTGCGGTTGCTGAAGTCGTGGCAGTATGCCCATTAACGGCTGAAACCACGTCGAGTACGCCCACAACGTTGGTACCATGCGTTAACCAATACAAGCGCAATGCTCGAGACCTGGACGGGGGTGTGCGCGACGAACCTCACTAATTCATTCCCTGCATCTGCTTGTTTTGTAAAAGATGATTACCCGTGGCTGCTGTAGTTCGATTCATCCATCTTCTTTTCGTATAAAAGATGATGAGCCCTTGTTGCTGAAGTTATGACAATGTGCCCATTAACTGTCGAAACCACGTCTAGTATGTCCACCACGTCGGTACCATGGGCACTAACCAATACAAACGCAATTCTAGAGGCAAGGACGGGGCTGTGTGTGCCAAACTTCACTCATCTATTTCCTGCATCTGCTTCTCTTCTAAAGATAATCAGCCGTGGTTGCCAAAGTTCTGGCAATATGCCAGTAACGGTTGACACTACGTCGAGTATGCCCTTCACGTCGCTACCATCTGTATTCAGCAATACAAGCGCAATGCTCGAAACTAGGACCGGGCTGCGCGTGACAAACCTTACTCATCTATTTCCTTCATCCGTTTGTTATGTAAAATGTTGTGAGACATGGTTCTTGACGTTCATTTCCTGCATAGGCGTCTCTTATAAAAATGATGAGCCATGGTTAGTGAAGTTATGGCAGTATGCCCATTAACGGTTGAAACCACGTCGAGTATGCCCACCACCTCGCTACCATTGGTACTAACCAATACAAAAGCAATGCTCGAGACCAGGACGGGGCTGTGGGCGTGACAAACCTCACTTATCTATTTCCTGCATCCGCTTCTTTTGTAAAAGATTATGAGCCGTGGTTGCTGAAGTTATGGCAATAGGCCCAATAACGGTTGATACCACGTCCAGTATGCCCACCTCGTCAGTAACATGGGTATTCCCCAATACAAGCGCAATGCTGGAGCCCAGACGGGGGTGTGTGTGACAAGCCTCACTCAGCTATTTCCTGCATCCACTTCTCTTGTAATAGAGTGCTGCTTTTAACGGTGATAGCTGGTGCCTAGAAAAAGTGTATATATTATTCCCTATTTGTTTTATGTTTCTGGTAAAGACGAGGCTAACTAGAAGCAAAATATCATTTCACCAGGCAGAACAGGCCTCCAGTTCCAAGGACTTCTGGCCACCATAAAGGTGGGGCTGTCGCCTCCCCTCACCTTCTGCGAATCTGCCCACACCATAGCTTGTTTGGCACGGTGTTGTTGCAAGTGTATGGCATAGCGAGTTCACTCAGTGGCGGGGTTTGCAGGATCCACCCACCAGTGGTTCTCTTCTTCCCGTTCGCGCTGTGGTGCGGTTTGAAAGGCATCCGGATCATCGGTGCACAGTTCTTGCCAGCACTCCATCTACCTGACTCGTTTTCATGCCCGTACTGCACCATCGGCCAGGTGAATTCGAGCATTCGCGTGTTACCGCATTCAGCGCTCTTGTAGAGCTGTTCGTGGCTTACCCATGTGCAAGGTCTCAATAGAAATTGATGCTCGCTTTCTCAGCACTCCGTATTTGTGACGGGATCAGTGATGTCACTCACAATGCAGCAGCTGTCATGCTTGCCCATGTTTTGTTGTTCTTTCAATTTTTCTAATTAAACGCACGTTTGTTGACATGGATCTTTCGTCGCACAAACTTTGAATGTGCTGAGTGCGGTTGTCACGAATTACTAAATCTTTGAAAGAGTTCGATAGTACAGCACAGATACAACATGTATAGGAGAAGTTCTTTTTTATATAATGTTAGTTATATCAGCGAGAACAATGACATAAGTAAAGAGCTCTATCGGAATTACATTTATCATGTGCATGCTTCAAGGTTAATTGCAGCCCGTACTATCCTTGACGACAACTTTCTGTGGCAGCGCAGTCAAGGCTACGAAACCCAAGCGCGCCTTTTTTTCCTGCGCTTTCTGCACGTAGTCCACGAATGTTGACTTTTATATTCTGCGTAGCATAATGGGAACTGTAAAAAAACATGTGCAAAATATGCTCAAAATTATTCGCCTTATTGTTACTTTTATTAGGAAGCATCCCAAGTGTATACTTTTCATTATTTGCTGTTTCTAGTTTTCTAGTTTTCTGGTGTCGTTTTACCTTTTCCCCGCCCCGGTGAACAACGATGGCCTCGCTCGGTTGCAGGAAGTTCACATCGAAGCTTGTGGGGGTGCAGACACTGCCTTGTAAAGTTGTTTCTGCCGCGTGGCGCACGTACTCGCCCGAAAGCCGCGTTTCGGTTTACAACCCCCGCGCGGTAAGGTGGCGTTGTGTTCGCGAGAGTTGGCCACCACTATCAGTCATCATCATCATGGATGAATGGTTGGATGGATGAATGTGGATGTACCTTTTAGATCGGGCGGTGGCTAACGCCACCTAGCCGTAATACTTAGTGAACTAACCAATAGATTTATCTTTTTTTACCTTTATATTGAAAAGTTGGACGGGTGCTTTGCAGTGAAGGGTTTAATTTTCACTCGTGCCTTGATTTTAGCCACTAATAAGATAACCTCCTTCTAGTTAAGTCTACCCGCTTAAAGTCTATTTTGCCCTCCCTGTCCCTAAACCACAGTGCTTTGAAGAACTCTGCGCCATCATCCTGAACTATAGGGTGAAGCCCTTTACAGAACATAGTCAAGTGTTCGGCAGTTTCTTCCTCTCCACACGCACTGCATACTGTGTCTACCCCTTCGTATTTGGCCCGATATGTCTTGGTTCGCAATACTCCCGTCCTGGCCTCAAACAGTAGAGAATTCCCCCGAGTATTATCATAGATCATTCTTTGGCAATTTCCTGCTTAAATGTTTGATAGATCTCTAGTGCGGACTTTTTAATCATGCCAATTCTTCACATGTCAGTCTCCGTTTCCTTCACTTTCTTCTTAACCGATAGTTCTTTTTGGTTTGGCCACCTGCTGTTTTCTAAGTATTTACCAGTCAATTTAATTGGTTCGCTTCCTCCATTTTGTATCGACATTCTTCATGTACAAAGAGCTGAAAACCTTCCTAGCCCAACGCTCCCCCCCCTCCTATTTCTCTCAATCGCTTCTCAAATTTTATTTTGCTGCTAGCTTCCCTGCCCTCAAATGACGTCCATCCCATATTACATTGTACTCCCTGATTTGGTGTATTCCCGTGAGCTCCTAAAGCAAGCCTACCTATTCCACGTTGCTTAATTTCTAATCTTGTTGAACTTCTGACTTCATGCACAAGACCGCATTGCCGAACGTCAGCCCAGGAACCATGACCCCTTTCCATGTTCCTTTCACAACATCATATCTATTGTAATTCCACAGTGCCCTATTTTTCATCACTGCTGCATTCCTGTTACCTTTAGTCGTCACGTATATTTCGTGTTCCCTAAGGTACTCGGTTCCGTTGCTTATCCATACGCCCAGATATTTGTATTTATCTGTTATCTCTAGCGTGACTTCCTGTATTCTAAGCTCACTACCTTCGTTATCATTAAAAAGAATGACTGCTGATTTTTCCTTACTGAATCTAAAGTCTAACCTATCTCCTTCATTACCGCAGATGTCCATCAATCTCTGCAAATCTTCCTTGTTGTCGGCCATTAGCACTATATTATCTGCGTACAATAATGCTGGTAGTGCCTGATCAATCAGTTTTCCTTGTTTGACTAAAGAGAGGTTGAAGCCAAGTCCACTTCCCTCTTATTTGGCCTCTAATCCTTGTAGGTACATCATGATAGCAAGGGTGACATTGGACACCCCTGCCTAAGTCCCCGTTTCATCTCTGTGGGCTTGGATGCCTGTTTTTCCCACTTTATAACTACCTTGTTACTTTTATACATTTCCTTTAGAAAATTAGTGACTCCTTCTTCCACACCCAGTGTGTCTAGTATTCCCCACAAGTCCTCTTGAACCACGCTATCGTACGCTCCCTTGATATCCAAAAATGCTAGCCACAGGAGCCTGAGTTCCTTTTCTGCTATTTCGTTGCACTGCGTCATTGAGAACAGATTGTCTTCCAACCTCCTGTATTTCCGAAACCCATTCTGCAGTTCCCCCAGCACCCTCTCATCCTCTATCCATGCCTGCCGTCTTTCTTTTATAATTTGCATCGCCAGCCTGTAGACCACTGATGTCACTGTTATGGAACGGTAGTTGTTTATGTCATCTTTGTTCCCGTTTCAATTATAAATCATCCTCCTTCTGCTAAGTTTCCATCCACATCCATCAGGGACTTCACCATCGATTGTTGTTCTGCTCACTGCCCCTCTCAAAGTCTGTTTAGACTTCGGACCCAATGTCTTTATCAGCATAATTGCAATGCCATCTGGGCCTGTTGATGTACTACTTGGAACCCTCTTCTCAGCCCTTTCCCACTCTCGATGTGAAAATGGAGCCATTGTGCCACTTTATCCATCCCTGTCTATTGTGGTGCATAAGACACTTCTTTGTTAAAACTTTTCTGTCACCCTTGTTCTTATATATTCAATAGCTTCGTCTCCTTCTACCCTAGCACCTTGAGCTGTAGGTATAGACCTCTAGGTTTGTTTCATTTCTTAGGGAGCTTAGATGGTTCCAAAATTTTGCAGCTGCCTTTCTGTCCTTTTTATGTACTTCTGTCAGCCACTGAGCTCCCCTTCATCTAATCTTTTTATTGATCAGAAGAGATGCTTCCCTTCTAGAGCTTAGTAAAATTTCCCATTTTCTTTCAACTTCATCTGTCGGTTCACCCCGTTGCTTTGCATGTCTGTGTTCCCTAGAGGCTTCCTGATGTTTTGCTATGGCTTTCTTGACTTCCTCATCCCACCGACTCTTGGGCTTTCGTCTTTTTTCCGGGGTGACTTGTCACGTGCCTTAGCATGCTCTAGCCCAAACAGTCTAATTAGATTTGTGTATGTTCACACATTTTTATTATGCTCAGTGATTACTTTCTCAATTTGTTTAGTAGCAATTTCTATTTGCCTTTCTGAATGAAAATTTTCTTGTAGTTGCTCATCTTGTCTCCTTTCCACTTTCGCTGCTCTTCCCAAACTTAGATTGATACGTTTGTGATCACTACCCAGACTTCTGGAGCCACCTTTATCTGTGTGCATTCCCCTGAGCTTATCATACATCCTATATGACGTCAGTGCGTAATCTATCGTTGACTGCAGCCTTCCTACCTCCCATGTTAATCGCCCTTCACACTTCTCGGTAGTGTTGCAAATGATCAAATCATGCCTTTCACACAAATCCATGATCACTTTTCCTGTTGAGTCAGTATACCCATCTATATTTTCTATGTGTGCATTTATATCTCCTAGTATAATTATCTCGCACTCTCCTCCTAACTCCTGAATGTCACTTGATGTGCTTTCTACCATTGCCTGGTTTTCCTCTCTGGCCTTCGCTCCCGTCCGCAAGTACACGAAACCAAAGAGTGTCATTTGCCCTGCCACTTTCCCTTTTAGCTTTTAGCCTTGGTGGCGGGCGAGCATTGAGCGAGTCTCTTCTGGGCGTGGCGGTTGCCGCGAACGGTTGTCTCTACTGTGGGTCCTCGGTGCGTGGTAACGCAGCCCACGTGTCGGGGGGGGGAGGAAGGGGCTCGTGGTAAGTCAAGCGTTGGCGACGCCGCCTTGGGTGTGTTAGTGTGTTTGTAGTGTTATTGTGTTTGTCATGGAGTGTATGATAATGTGTACGGATGTCCTAGATTCTTGATAGCGATTGATGTATCAATTCAGCGGACAATATCTCGTCTAAATTAGTCAAATAAATGTATGTGTTTGTTCGTTTGCCCCGACCACGTCTACTGTGTCCGTTCACTCCAAGAGCGAGGTGTGTCGCTTGCCATTCGCGACCCCACAAGCTTTTGAGCGAGCATGAATGTGTGTTCGTTAGGTGGTCTGTATTCATCGCGCAGGCAAAAATGAAGACAGCGGTACGTCATGGAATATTTTGTTTCCCGCGCATTCATATCACCGAGAATTTGTGTATGAGTGATATTGTCACGGGGTTGTGACGTGGCCGAAGACAGAAAACTTCGTGTTGGGATTTAACTGTTTATTTGGGCGAACCTGTGCCCGGTAAAGGGAAAGTCTAATTACAGCAGCAGTCTTGCACAGATAGCAGTCTCGGACTGATAGCGGCGAACGCAGCGTCGGCCTTCGATCAACAACTGACAAGCGGCGAAGCGCGTCGACATTTATACTCTTGCCGTCGAATGTTCTAGCGTTATCGCTGGCGGTGGCGTAGCTTCCAGAACAATCTGTACCGTTCGCACAGTGGGCGTGATCTTATCGAAATGATTTACTACAGTCCGGAACCTTCTAGAAAACTGCAGGCGCGGTTTGCGCTGAGAATCGTGTGGTGTTTTGGGACGATAACAAAAACTTGGGAAATGGAACGTGGCATTGCCCCCCTCTGAAAAAAAAAGGCATCGTCCCGATGCTTTAACTAAAGATGAAGGTACAATAATAATGCTAGAAAGTACAATGAATAAATTACGATACAACTATAATACAAAAAAAACACTGTTTCAGTTTGTTAACGCGCATGAAACGGCTTAAGGCGCGCGACATGTACGACTTCAGGTCGCGATCGGCGTCGTTGAGAGTTCGTGATGCCGTCGGGGACAACCTCGTAATCAAGTGGGCCGAGACGTCGAACCACCCTGTACGGTCCGAAGTACCGTCGCAGAAGCTTTTCACTTAGTCCACGTCGGCGTATTCGGCGTCCACACCCAAACACGTTCACCGGGCTGGTATTCCACGAAGCGTCGTCGAAGGTTGTAACGGTGGCTGTCAATCGTCTGTTGATTCTTGATACGGAGACGCGCAAGTTGTCGGGCTTCTTCGGCGCGTTGAAGGTACTCGCTCACATCGAGGTTTTCTTCGTCGGTGACGTTGGGTAACATGGCATCGAGCGTCGTTGTCGGGCTCCTTCCGTAGAACAATTTGTATGGAGATATCTGCGTCGTCTCCTGCACCGCCGTGTTGTATGCGAAGGTCACATACGGAAGAATGGCGTCCCACGTCTTGTGTTCAAAATCGACGTACATTGACAGCATGTCGACGATCGTCTTGTTAAGCCGCTCGGTGAGGCCGTTGGTCTGTGGGTGGTACGCTGTCGTCCAGGCGGTGGTTTGTTTGGCTGTATGCCAAGATCGCTTGAGTTAAGTCGGCAGTGACTGCCGTTCCTCTGTCGGTGATAAGGACCTCCGGGGCGCCGTGACATAGGACGATATTTTCGACAAAGAACTTAGCTACCTCGGATGCACTGCCTTTTGGCAGGGCTTTTGTTTCGGCGTAGCGGGTGAGGTAGTCGGTAGCTACCACGATCCACTTGTTTCCGAAAGCCGACGTCGGGAACGGCCCCAGTAGGTCCATACCAATCTGCTGGAAAGGTCGGCAAGGTGGATCAATTGGCTGCAGAAGTCCCGCTGTCCTTGTCGGCGGTGTCTTGCGTCGCTGACAGTCCCGGCATGTTTTCACATAACGAGTGACGTCGGTGGTAAGACGTGGCCAGTAAAACCTTTCTTGTATCCTCGCGAGCGTGCGAGAAACACCGAGGTGCCCTGCCATCGGATCGTCGTGCAGGGCCTGCAGGAGTTCTGGTCGCAGAGCTGAAGGCACCACAAGGAGGTACTTAGCTCGAAGCGGTGAAAAGTTTTTCTTTTGTAGAAGACCGTTTCGTAGAAAGAACGACGCAAGTGCGCGCTTGAATACCTTCGGGACTTCGGCGGTCCGGCCTTCGAGGTATTCTATTAGGGCCTTAAGTTCCGGGTCGGCCCTCTGTCGTTCAGCGAAGTCGTCGGTAGTTATCATTCCTAAGAAGTAGTCGTCATCCGGGTCGTCGGGTAGCGGTTGGTCTACAGGCGCACGAGAGAGACAGTCAGCGTCGGAGTGTTTTTTGCCGGACTTGTAAATGACAGTAATGTCATATTCTTAAAGTCTCAGGCTCCATCGTGCGAGGCGACCTGAAGGGTCCTTCAAGGTGGCTAGCCAACACAATGCGTGGTGATCGCTCACAACTTTGAAGGGCCTGCCGTAGAGGTAGGGGCGAAATTTTGACGTAGCCCAGATGATGGCGAGGCACTCCTTTTCTGTTGTGGAATAATTTGCTTCTGCTTTGGATAGCGATCGGCTGGCGTAACTAATAACCCTTTCAAGTCCGTCAGCCCTCTGCACAAGAACGGCGCCAAGACCTACGCTGCTAGCGTCAGTATGTATTTCTGTCTCAGCGAATTCGTCGAAATGGGCAAGTAACGGAGGCGTCTGGAGGCGATGTTTAAGCTCCTGGAAAGCGTGTTCCTGCGGCGTTTCCCACTTAAACTCCACGTCGGCCTTGGTAAGGTTAGTGAGAGGATCGGCGATGCGGGCGAAGTTTTTCACGAACCGCCTATAATAGGCACACAGGCCCAGAAATCGGCGCACGGCTTTCTTGTCAGTGGGCGGCGGGAAGTCAGCGATGGCGGCTGTTTTCCGTGGATCGGGACGAACTGCAGACTTGCTGATAACGTGCCCCAGAAACAAGAGCTCCTCATACGCAAATCTACACTTTTCTGGCTTCAGTGTGAGTCCGGAAGTCTTGATGGCTTGAAGTACAGCTTCAAGGCGCCGAAGATGCTCGTCGAAACTCGAGGAAAACACGACGACGTCGTCCAAGTACACAAGGCAAGTCTGCCACTTCAATCCTGCCAGTACTGTATCCATAACGCGTTGAAAAGTTGCAGGCGCTGAGCAAAGGCCGAAGGGCATCACCTTAAACTCGAAGAGGCCGTCCGGTGTTATAAACGCCGTCTTCTCTCGGTCTCTTTCGTCGACTTCGATTTGCCAATAGCCAGTCTTGAGGTCCATTGACGAAAAGTACTTGGCGTTATGGAGCCGATCAAGTGCGTCGTCTATTCGTGGGAGAGGATACACGTCCTTTCTTGTGATTTTGTTCAGGCGGCGATAATCGACGCAGAAACGTAGGGTCCCATCCTTTTTCTTCACTAACACCACGGGGGATGCCCATGGACTCTTGGACGGCTGGATAATGTCATCCCGCAGCATTTCATCAACTTGTCTCTTCATGGCCTCACGTTCTCGCGTAGAAACCCTGTACGGACTCTGACGGAGTGGTCTGGCATTTTCTTCGGTTATGATGCGATGTTTCGTGATTGGGGTCTGCCGAATTTTCGATGACGACGAAAAGCAACATTCGTATTGCAGGAGCAGAGCCTTGAGCTGTTCTTGCTTATCGTTCGGAAGTCTGGGATTGACGTCGAAAGCTATGGGAGGGGCTTGGTTCCTCTGAGCAGGTTCCGCAGAATCGGCGAGGGCGAAAGCACTGGTGGCTTCGACAATTTCTTCGATGTATGCGACCGTTGTTCCTTTGTTCACATGTTTGTACTCATTGCTGAAATTCGTGAGCATAACCGTTGCTTTGCCTCCCCGCAGCTCTGCGATTCCTCTTGCGACGCAAATATTTCGGGTGACCAACAGATGCTGACTGCCTTCAACGACGCCTTCCAAGTCAGGTGATTTAGAGGCGCCGACTGAAATAATGACGCTTGAGCGAGGCGGAATGGTGACTTCTTCTTCCAGAACATTCAAGGCATGGTGTCCTGACGGCGTGCGCGGCGGTAGTGCTTCTTCTGTGGATAACGTTATCGACTTTGTTTTTAGGTTGATGACAGCACCATGGAGGCATAAGAAGTCCATGCCAAGGATGACGTCTCTCGAGCAACGCTGTAGAACTACGAAGTCTGTAGGATAAATACGGCCGTTAATGGTGACTCTCGCTGTGCAGATTCCTGCAGGCGTTACGAGATGACCTCCAGCTGTGCGGATTTCAGGGTCTTTCCAAGCTGTCCTAACTTTCTTTAACTTCGCGGCGAACGACCCACTGATGACAGAATAGTCGGCTCCAGTATCGACGAGAGCGGTCACACTGTGGCCGTCGATAAGAACGTCAAGGTCGCTAGTTCGCCGCCTCGCATTACAGTTAGGGCGTGGCGTCGGGTCACGGCTGCGTCGGCTTGTTCCGCTGCTTCCATGTTGCGTCGTCAGGCCACCTTCGGTAAGTGAGCTTTCGCCGTCAGGGCTTTGCCTGTTTGGCGTTGTGTTCGGAAAGCTCCGTCGCGGCGTCGTCGTCGTCGGAGGATCTTCGGTAGTTCGTCGCACAGCAACCGCACCTCCACCGGTTGCTGCCCTTAGTTTTCCGGATACGGGCTAGGAGACCGGCCCCGCGTTGGGCCAGAGTACTGCCGGTGGTGCGGTGACGTGCGGCGGCTGGGCGACGGCGAACGCGAAGGGTTTCGTGGTGTCCACCGAGTTCCTGTCAGGTAGTCAGCGATGTCACGTGATCGTTCTCCTGGCTGTGGACGCGGTGCATTGACGGCGAAGCCACGCAGTCCCATCTGTCGGTACTGGCAACGGCGGTATGTGTGTCCGGCCTCGCCGCAGTGGTAGCAGAGCGGGCGATGGTCAGGGGTGCGCCAGACGTCAGTCTTCCTCG
The DNA here is from genome assembly GCA_013436015.1 of Rhipicephalus annulatus. Taxonomy (NCBI): domain Eukaryota; kingdom Metazoa; phylum Arthropoda; class Arachnida; order Ixodida; family Ixodidae; genus Rhipicephalus; species Rhipicephalus annulatus. The sequence goes on along the minus strand of WOVY01000265.1, from coordinate 1,447,072 downwards.
GTGCACTGCGCTGGCCCGCTGGGGAACGGTAGGACGTCGGTGGGGGTGGTGGCGTCGGTGGCGTCTGGCGACGGAAGTGCGACGGGGCGGCGTTTTGGCGTGGACGGGGAGGAGCGTTGTGGCGCACTGCAGCGGCGTAGCTCATAGTTTCTGGCTCGGGCGGTGGTGTTTCGGGAATTCGAAGCGATTGCCGGACTTCTTCTCGCACAATGTCGGCAATCGAATCCACTTGAGGCTGCGCTGAAGGCAACAGTTTGCGCAGCTCTTCCCGCACGATCGCTCGGATCGTTTCACGCAGGTCGTCGGAGTCACTGGCTTGAGCAGCAGCGCATTCTGGAGTCAGGCGACGATTATACTGTCTGGTGCGCATGTCCAGCGTTTTTTCGATGGTGGTCGCCTCGGATACAAATTCTTGGACGGTGTTCGGTGGATTCCTCATTAGTCCCGCGAAGAGCTCCTGTTTGACCCCTCGCATGAGGAAACGAACTTTCTTTTCCTCAGGCATGTCTGGGTCAGCGTGACGGAATAGGCGGGTCATCTCCTCTGTGAAAATTCCAACCTTTTCATTTGGTAGCTGAACCCGGGTCTCGAGTAGAGCAGCGGCCCTCTCTTTGCGAGCGACGCTCGCGAACGTTTGCAGAAATGCGCCGCAGAAGACATCCCACGTTCGGAGCGTGGACTCCCGATTCTCTAGCCAGGTCCTTGCGGTGTCTTCCAGGTAGAAGTACACACGACGGAGCTTTTCTTCGTTGTCCCAGTGGTTGAGGGCGGCCACACGGTCGTATGTTTCTAGCCAGGATTCCGGGTCTTCAAACGATGAGCCATGGAACGTTGGTGGTTCCCTGGGTTGATGAATGACGATCGCGGGCTGGGACGCTCCGGTTGTCATTGTCGCTGCAGTCGAGGTCATGGTCTTGGTCTTCCGTGCCTTGTCTTGTAGAAGGCCGTACTCCGTGGGAGACCTTGCTGTCGGCGGCTCGTTCGCTGCTCTTGGTTGGCGTCGGTGTCTTCTCCGCGACGGGGGCTGGGTTCACGGCTTGACGGGGGCGTCCGGTACATGAACGAAGCAGCACCTCCACCAGATGTCACGGGGTCGTGACGTGGCCGAAGACAGGAAACTTCGTGTTGGGATTTAACTGTTTATTTGGGCGAACCTGTGCCCGGTAAAGGGAAAGTCTAATTACAGCAGCAGTCTTGCACAGATAGCAGTCTCGGACTGATAGTGGCGAACGCAGCGTCGGCCTTTGATCAACAACTGACAAGCGGCGAAGCGCGTCGGCATTTATACTCTTGCCGTCGAATGTTCTAGCGTTATCGCTGGCGGTGGCGTAGCTTCCAGAACAATCTGTACCGTTCGCACAGTGGGCGTGATCTTATCGAAATGATCTACTACAGTCCGGAACCTTCTAGAAAACTGCAGGCGCGGTTTGCGCTGAGAATCGTGTGGTGGTTTGGAACGATAACAAAAACTTGGGAAATGGAACGTGGCAATATCATCAGTGAAAGAGGGACTCTTATTGCTATAGACTCTTTTAAAGTGACACCGATGACCACCCAGTCTTCAGCCCCACCAGTTGTTTAGAAGAAATAGTGCGATAGGAAACTGCCTAAAACCAATGACCCTTTTCCTAAATTGCATTGCATACGTGGCCGGTGTTTTAGCTGCCTAATATTGTTGATACAATAACGCTGCAGATTACGTACCGTATTGCCGCTCCCGTAGGCGTATACAGAGAGAGTCGTTCCTTGCGCTTTGCGTGGGTAACAGACGCATTTATGTATATTACCCTGTTGACTGTGCGGGAACAGCATACTTGGCCGAGTAAAAATTGTGTTTCGCGCACTTGGATTTACGTACTTCAGATGCCCGCTCATGACCGATAGGTGCCAAGATTCCCGCTTCCCCTCATCGCCATCGTGTCCCCCAAAGAAGTAACGTGAGCGTCTTTAGAAACTTCTTGTGTCTCTAAAGGAAGAAAAATAACGATGCCGACCAAGCATTCACTGATATTTAGAAAATGGTTTTTGCCTTTGCATTGTTTTTCCGGTCACCTAATTTCTGCTCGGCCGCGCGTTTTTTTTAATAAATCAACGTTTTTATCAAGCTTTGTGTTCTTTCCCTTTAAAAATGAACATTTTATTTAATACCTCGTACGTAATTGTCACATTTAATCATGGTGGTCGTGCGAAAAACTACACGTTTGATGCGCTTGTGAAACCGAAATCGCACAAAATCGCACCTGGCCTTGTAACACATTTGCAGAAACTCCACCTACTTAGGTTTGGCTGTACTGCCACAGAAAGTTGTCACCGAGTGTAAATATTGGCACGTGGCTGTCACCTTGACGAAGGCAACAAGCCACGTGGATGAGAATTAACTTCCCGTTCGGTCGAACCTGTGCTCGGAAAACTAAAATACCACTGTAGCCTGATTGCGCCGTAAACAGTCGTCAGCTTGAAAGATAATCAAAAGAATACTCTCTAATAAGCACGTAGGAAGCTGTAGATAAAAGGTTACCTACCGAAACATATATATAAGTAGGATGGATGATTTCTTACTCTTTATGGGTGGAGACGCGTGACGCGTTCTGGAAGCAAGCCGTGTATTATATCTGTTCCGGGCAATACCTTTTGTTTTTCGTAAATCCACAGTGCTCAAGAGACTCACCTGATACGTTAAACGCTTACTAAATGTGAACGTGTTGCAATGGTTGGGAACATTCTTCAGTACAAGCATATTCTGGGCAACGCCTTCTCTAGAAAGATGCCTGAGATGACGCATGTTTTTCCCATGGGAACGGGAGGTTCCTCGTATTTGAGTGCTTTCTCCGCAAGGAGCGCTCGCAGCCGACAATACTACTTCCGCTGGGTTTGCAAATAACACCATCACAAAAACACGACCGTGTTGCCTCCAAGACGCCAGTAGACATTGCTTTAGTCTCAGAGGTGGCAAAGATTAAGCGGCCGCCACACCGAGTACTCGCAGCCGACAGTGTGTGGGGGAGCGGAGAATGAGTGAACAGAAGAGGGCCGGGAACCAGCTCTTCGGCTCAAGTCGCAAGCATCTTTCTAGAGGAGGCGTTGTTCTGGATCGCAGTAACGTTGGAAATCTTGCTTCTCGACTACCACACTATATCACTGGGCCCCACCTCACCCGAGGCTAGCCCAAGGAGGCTGGGCTAGCCCTTTCACCACCAGCCCCCATACGCGACAGCCACGGATGTGCAAACGGAAAGCGAATTCAGTGACCCAGCAACGTATGGACAAAGCGGAATGGACTACAATGATTCGTGCGTAAATGTGTGGGCAGCCAAGCCAAACTTGGTTTCAGCTAAGGATACCGCGATTCTTGTCGGCGCTCCAGCTGAAGCTGCTTCTGCATCTTTCAAGCCGAGCTAACGCGCTCAACACCAACAACAACTGCGTGGGGCACAGGCTGATGTGCGGAGACGTAAACAACTTTTTTGCTCTTTCCCGGCACTATAAGAGTCATTTTCCGACCACAAAGAGGGTTCGACTTGAAGGAAGCCATGGCGCAGCCACTTATGTGATCTCTGCAGATCACTCCTGCTCGCAGGGGCATTGGAGAGTTTCACTCCGGATACACCCTACCTATAGTGCCTTCACAGTCGCTTACTCTAACGCAAAACTGCCCTACATATTTATTTATTTATTTATTTATTTATTATTATTTATTTATTTATTTATTTATTTATTTACAATACTGCTACTCTCCTTCGAGAGCGTGGTAGTTGGGCAATACAGTAATTTTTCAGACATACAAAAAAAGGATGTAGACGTAAAAACACGCAAGCATAATAACAGGACATAAGGATCATATAATCATTGAGCAGTACAGAAGTTAAACGGTAATTATGTTATTAATACACAATGTATGCAATAATCACAAGATACAAAGCAAGTTATAGCCATTATACAGAGCTGAAACCATGCCGAAAGGCGATAGAAATAAAATACATGATTCAAGAAAGGAACTTATGTTAGCATTACTATCGTGAGGAAAAACATAAATGAAACAGTTGTGACAGGAATAGCAAGCACTGAAAGCATACTTCAAAAATAGCTATACTACTGTGAAAGGAACATTGAAAAGGTGTTGCTTTAACTAACGAACAGCAGATCTGGACCGGTGCGCCTGTATGCGTATAAACTGTTATGCGCACCCAGTTTTTTTTCATCTGTGCAATAAATTCTGATAGCGATTGGGAGTTTGTGATAGCGGCATCAAGTTGGTTCCATTCCGCTATCGCGCGCGGGAAGAATGAGTACTTAAACGTGTCGTTCCTACATGCGTATTCTGACAACGTGCGCGCATGTTTATTGTGAGTTTGCCAAGCCTGTGAAAATGAAAGGTATTTGGATGAATCTATCTTGTAGTTATTTTTTACTAGCTGGAAAAGGAACTTAAGTGAGCGTGTTTCGCTCTTGTGGACAGCGTTTGTAAACCTGACTGAGTTAAAGGATGTGTTGGGGAATCTGTGCGTCTATATTTGTTGTAAATAAATCTTACAGCTTTCTTTTGTATTGCTTCTAGTTTTGTTATATTAGTCAGCGAATACGGAAACCAGACAGTGTTTGCTTATTCTAAAACTGGTCTTACGAATGATGTGTAAGCTAGCAGCTTCGTTGGTGTTGTTGATAGCGCTAGAGTTCGTTTTAAGAAGAACAGTTTGCGTAGCGCCTTCGAAGTTATATTAGCGATGTGTTTGTCCCATTTGAGATCAGAAGTCAGTGTAACTCCTAGATATTTATTTTCCTCAACTTTATTAAGAAGTGTGTTATTAATGGTGTATGGGAAGTTGGATGGTTTTGTTTTTCTACTTACGGTCATTATCCCTGATTTTTGTGTGTTTATTTTCATCTGCCATTTAGAGCACCAATTAGCCACGAGAGCTAGAGAATCATTAAGCATAATGTGATCGTTGTAATGATTAATTTCTCTATAGATCACACAGTCGTCCGCAAATAGCTTGATGTTGCAAGTGATGTTAGCAGTGATATCGTTAATATAGAGCAAGAAAAGCAATGGCCCAAGTACCGAGCCTTGGGGAACGCCGGATGTTACTGCTACTGTGTTAGAAGACATCTGTTCATAGAGTACAAATTGTGACCTGTTAAATAAGAAAGCTTTTATCCAAGTGGAAAGTTCTCCTATTCCGAAAACATTTTCTACTTTAGCTATTAGTTTGCTGTGGCATACACGGTCAAAAGCCTTAGATAGGTCAAGTAGAATTAAGTCAGTTTGACCACGGTTATTAACTGTAATGGCAAGGTCGTGAACTAGCTCAGTAAGTTGAGTTACTGTCGATAAACCACTTCGAAAGCCATGTTGGTTAGGGGAGAAAAAATTTATGTGCTCTAGAAATACTGTCATGTGTTTTAAGATTATGTGTTCGAGTAGTTTACATGATGTGCTGGTCAATGAAATAGGTCTGAAATTTGAAAATTCGGCTGCATTTCCTCCTTTATGAGTCGGTATCACCTTTGCGATCTTCCAATCGTTAGGTAGTTGTGAAGTCGTGAGTGATTTTCGGAAAATGAGACCAAGATATTTGCTACACCATTCTGCATATCTTTTCGGGAAACTGTTCGGTATATCGTCTGGTCCACTACTTTTTTTGGTGTCGAGCTTAAGTAGCAGGTTGAAAATCTCAGCATCAGCGATGTCTAATTGGTCGACTTTCGTACGATGTTGCTCTTCTATTGGCGGAATAACGTTATCATCAACGGTAAACACCGATCGAAAAAAATTGTTATATGCGTTGGCCTTAACATTTTTTTCTTCTGGAAGGAGATGCGATGCTGCTGTTTTAGTGGCGCGAAAGTGATTCCAGAACCTGCACGGATTATTTAGAAGGAACGTAGGTAGTGTCTCTTCAAAATAGCGTTGTTTGGCAAGTTTAGCTTTGGGCTTAAATTCCGCGATGACATCCGGTAGCTTTCGAATTCTGGATTCTGGATTCGCCGAACATTGAGTTACCCTTCCACCGCCTATATAGAACCGCCATCCGCTGCTGTGCACAACGTTATCTCGCAAGGTTCGTTCAGGTTCAGGAATTGGTTCGCCGAACATTGAGTTACCCTTCCGCCGCCTATATAGAACCGCCATCCGCTGCTGCGCACAACGTTATCTCGCAAGCCTGCTGGGGGGGGGGGGATATAATAGCCGAAGCTACAGGACCTTCAGACACGTGTAACCCAGGTGATGGTATCGCCACATTTCTTCCTCAAGTTTCCTTATCGCTCGAATCTGTTACACTGTTAACTAAATCTCAGCACAGACCACGCTTGCTGTGTTTGTGAAGCTTCAGGACTGTAGTATATCATTATGTTAAAGATTACACGCGCTACCCAAACATTACAGATTTTTGTGGAACCTACGTGAATGCTAGCCATAACTCTGGAATAGTAGACAGCACAGGTATGAGTGGAGGCGTGCTTCATCGCTTACCAGATGATAGGTGGCAGACAGTCTGTTTGCCGCTAATAATGGAATTGTGTATCGGTGTAATCTGATTTTCCGTTTACGGACCACAAGTTCCCTAAAAATAACAGTTTCATTTGCACAAGGGGTCTCTACCTTCGTCGGCGTCATGACCCTGTGACAGTGTCATCGTGACTCGACGACTAGGCACGACGCTCTCCTTATTGATCACCTTCGCGTACGGACCAGAACCTCACACTACACGCTACATGTGTTTAGGGTACATGTGTGCCTAGTATAACAAAAGACCAGATGCACGCACAAACTGTCGCCAACTGAGCCACAGATACGACGTGGGCCCCCTCCCCAGAAGTGGCCTCTACTCATGGTGTGGAGATCACAAGATGCATTCTCTATGGAGGCCAGCACCTCAAGGCCACTGTATCGTACAGGGTGTGAAATCCAGCTGCAAAACGACGCAGCCCGCCACCTCAGAAGACAAATTTCCTTACGAAAGTGGACTTCTCCCGCTTGACAACAACCACTCATCTACGTCTGCATCGTTCTCTGAGGCAATCTGAGTGAGCGGTGCGACCTCTCATAAGGTGAATAAGAAGACTCGGTGGAAAAAGGTGAAGCAGCTCAGTGCAACTCTCTACCTCCGCCCCAACTCTACCTCTAATTTCACCGCCCCTATGTTTACTTACATCATCTGACCAGCCTCCTCAGTAAATAGGAGGCTTTATGAGAGACTGCCGCCCAACCCATAGTCCTGAAGGCGAAACTTCAGCATTTCCTTCAAATCTTACAGAGTGCTATTATGGCGCATTTCACCGCACAATGTCACGTTAAGGTAGTATCTACCACTAGCCATATAATCGATAATGTCCTCTCCAACTTTATGACCATAGTGAAAGAGCATTTAAATTGTTTGGGCTTTCAGCAGCTTCTACTTCCGCACCCCCACCTCCCTAACAACTGCTTTGCCCTTCCGCCTTACAACACGGCTCTTCCGATGGACCCTAATTCTTAGCAAATTATCCAATGGAACTCTAGGGCTTTCGCCAACAGCGCGATCTTCTGCACCCAATCGTTACGAATTCTTCATTACGACCACATACACTTGCTATTCTGGATGTGAGTGTTTGCAGGCCACTGCCAGGTTATACTGCTATTCCATCAGACTCAACAGATGTTTCTCGCGTTATAGCATACGTCGGAAACTCCTTACCTTACATGCAGCATGATATCACTTCACCTATCGCTAACACCCTCATTAAAAATTTACCCCTAAACCATGCACAGTTTAACGACTACCTTCTTCTGCAGCAATTGTTCAGTTACTTCCTCATCTTCGCAAGCCCGCCGCATAACCAGCAGGATCGAATCCCCTGTTCATCACCGGGGACTTTTATTGCACTCACGTGAACTGGGGCTATCGGCTCACCAACCATAGAAACACAGTCCTATAGAATGAAGCGCGGATGCTCCACCTGGCATCTTTTGTTGATTTCAGTCTGCCCACTCGGAATAAAAATAGTACCACAGCTGCCGCTAGTTCTGACCTCACGCTTGGCAGAAATATTACCAACTGGCAGTAGGAAAGAACACAAACCAGATTGGGCAGTATTGGCTACCTCATTTACATTGCAGTGAAATATAAGCGACCTTGGCACAAATTTACCATTCAGCGAGTTAATTGGAACCAGCTCCATCAATTCAGTTCAGCGCTGTCAATGCAGGCCCTCGTTGTCTTACTCCTGGGCGATGCAGTTACAAAAGTATATTCTCCAGTATGTCCAAACGCTGGGTAAAATCCCAAAATTTCTTTTATAGACAGTAACCTTGCCCATCTCCGGAAAGCTCATAATAACGGTACACAAAGGTGGAAAACTCAAAAGCACCACAGGAAACTAAAAAAAAACAAGCCGTCCAGTTTCAATACCAAATAGAACAGCGCAGCGAAACTCTTAGCAAAGGTAACTAAAGCTAACTGGGCTCAGATTTGTGAGGATCTCCGCGCTGCTCTCTCTACAACCCACAATTGGTACCTGTTGCTCCACACGCTTGACACCACGCAATCTAAAAGCCAGAGGCGTCTCAGCATTCACTACCTCACTCAAAACCAGGGGTAGCACTCCGATGCGTTGCTTACGGGGGTGAAACGCACCTCTATCACGCTCGGTTTTCCTACCAAGCACCCCGAGTACACTGGCAGAGCGCAACTCCAGCTTGAAGCTCTTGTTGGGAAGGAAAATTTCACGCAGTCTAATTGAAATAACGCAACACACCACCAGTGAAGGTCAAATTAATAATGCTGTCATCCGCAATCTTCAAGCTTCCTTATCTAATCTAGTAAACAATAATAACAAATGTTGGGATGCTTATTTCCTCCCTGCCTCCTTGAATCACGCATAAATCATATTGATATGCTATTAGCCTCCCCATGATATGAACTAAGGAAGAGGACAAGGAAGTTAGTTGGTTCTGTTTATGGAAGCCGTTAGTACCGATCATCGCCGAATCTCATCCTTAAACGAACATAGTTAAACTCAATTTAACTATAACAGTTTTATGTTGGAGGTACTGGACATCTAATCAAGCATTACGATTATGCATCAACCTGAGCTACGCTAAAGCCACCACATTTCTGGGTTACCCCCCTTACCGTTGGTTGTCGAGATATCTCACGCTGAAGACGGAACCCCGAACGCCGCAGCTGATGGTGTCGCACCACTAGTTCCAGCGAAACCTTCAAGACTGCCCTCGGCCAAGGCTGGTCCTTAGCAGCGTCAGCATCTGATAGAGCCCCGTCCATTCAGGGGCAAATCTGGCGAAGACGGGGACGAGTGTCTCACACATTACAACCGGTTGAGCAACTACTAATGTTGTGACGCGGCTGCTCAGTTGACTAACATGGTGTTTTTGATATACATGGCGTTCACATGATATAAAAACCATCAGGACACCCTCACTACGTGGGATCGCTTCCTGCCCGAAATGGAGTTTTTCTGGGACACCATGATAAAGAGAAAGCAAACCAAACAAACGCTGCTGCAAAGAGCTCATGTCCAAGGGAAAACATGTACAATTTACATTGAGGCAACCCTGAATACCGTCAACCCTCGTATGTCCAAGGAGGAAAAATTAGGCCACCTAATAAAGGAAATTGCAGAGAACGTTTGCCACTTTCTCATCGGCACAGACCGCATTTGTACAAAAAACTATGTCGTACGGCACTGTCGCACTTTCGCGACGCTGAATATCAGGCATATCTCTCCTAAATTGGTCGGCTACCGAATGTGACTACGGTAGCGAGTGTTGACGACTACGCGTTTTCCAATCTTGCGTCGAGAATACGCGAGATCATACGTGAAGAACAGAGTCGACACACTTGCGCGATGCCTTGTTGAGCTGAACCATTGTCGGTTCCCGCTCTGCAGTAGCATCTTGTTTGAATTGCTGCAGCAGGCATCGAGGAGTACAACTACGATTCTGTCACACCGCTGAGGCCAGAGCGCAGTCACTACCAAGGCTCTAGTTACCAAAGCCGCTTCAGTTATCTTTGACACCTGGGTGCCACCTACCAGTACTCGAATGAATATGTAGCTGTGCCACCACGCCCTCATGATGCTTTGCATAATGCATATCGTCAGCCTCCTGTGTGCTACAGCTGTGGTGCTCCCTGGTCCATTGCCTGGATCAGCCGTCGGCAGAGAGGGAAGATATTGACACACTTGCCATCGTCAGTATTTCCTCGCGGTGGGAACAGTTATGAGGATCCCTGGTGGTCCACCTATCCCAATAGCACCCTAGAACAGGAAAACCAGCGTGGTACCCCTCCCGCTTCTGACCGTAGCTTGATACCCCAATCGGGCTGTCCATGTCACTTGCCTTCCCCTCGATCGTGGCAAGTCCCATCGCCACCACCCGAAAATGAGCTGGCATGACCGATGACTGTGAGGTCGCGCAACAGGATTCGTATCATAAACCACCGCCAGTCATAATGAAAAAAAAACAGATTCGCGCGTCAATAAACGGACTGTGGCAACGGCTTTATAGTGGACAGTGGTGCCACACTTTCTGTTATGACTTGTTTCTTCAAAGATCGCTTAGGCCTAAAGTTCTCATTTCCTACCAAGATTCTAGATTCTAGTAGATTTCGTGGCGTGGGCGGGGACATACTTGAGCCTGTAGGGGTATGTGCTGTCAACATGTTGTCGGCAGGAAAGGCGTTCCCAACTGAATTCCTGGTTTTGAAGTGGTGTACAGATGATGTTATTCTCAGGATTGACTTCCTTCAAGCGTGTGTCACTTTGGTCGACTGTGATACGGGTGAACTTTCTGTCAGCAGTGATGTTCTTACTGCCCTAGTTGATGAGACGCCGCCTCTGGAAGATTTACCGATTCATTATAAAGAGTCCACATTACCACCATGGTCTATGAGTTCAGTAGCCGTATCTCTCCGGTCACTGCAGTACCGCCTTTAACGTCGTCGTTCAACCTCTCCTGGTTTAGTGTGCAAAAAAGACGCCATAGTGTCTCATCCTAGTATTTAGATTGCTAGTGGCTGCGCATTTTTTTGGGTGCTGGACTGTTCATCCGCACCAGTTTTACTTCCTTGAGAATTTAAGCTTGCACTGTTCCATGGCGCCACGGGAAATTCAATTGCTGTCAACAACTGCGAGAAATATGAGAAAGCCTGACTACTCGGTCGCACGTGCTCCTGAAACAGCACGTCAGAGCTCGAAACTGCCTCAAGGTTCCATCCCTCAGGGCAAAAACCCGCTGTTCACGAGCTCTATACACAAACATGGCTGAGGCTGTACAATTGACTCCCATCATAAGGTAAGGGCGCGCGTTCAGAGGCGACAACGTCGCGAAAAGCGTAGCGTACATCATATTGACGAGCGCACGCATCGAAACGAGTTCAACGACCGTCCAATGCGTCCTTCACGCCATCTCAATAGTAATATCGAGAACACGCAGAAATTCCCCAAGATTGGTTTTCTGCCAGCGATAAATATTGTAAATAAATAGCTCGCCGTTATTATGCAAAACAAATTACGATTTCGGGGCCGAGCCGTCTTACACAGCGTATGACACTGCGAATGGTCGCGTGCGCGCTTCCTTGTGTCGCGTCGCGTCACCCGGTGTTGCATGGACTCTGTGATCAGCTCACCTTCGACAAAGTAACGATGCAATTTGATGCACCGGAATGACCAAACAAGCTGTGGCACTATGTGACGTCATAATAACACCATTGCTGCTGTCATTCCGTGGTAATGTTCATTGTTATCACTTATGCTGCTGCCGACAATACCTCAAACTGATGGTTAATTTTCGTGTTTGATGGCCCATGAAACTGCTGTAGCCTCATATTGGAACCTTGCACCTATGATTACTTGGGGTGGGCTCTGAATTTGCTAGCCTTCTAATAGCTCTGCTGGTAGACCAGCCACGCATGAAGACTATGGTCGCGGGTTTCAGTGCAGAAGCAGAATGAATTTTTTAACTTATAAAGCTTTTCTTCTGAGAAATCAACACGAATATGTTTGAAATGTGTGGCCACAAAAAGAAGGATGTTTTTTTTTCAGTCAGTGATGAGTTCATACGTCATTTTAGATGCTTCAGTGATGTAATTACTTGAATCGTGAAAAATTCAACATGCTGATACAGTTGATACATTCAGGCACAATGATTTCCACCCGTAAAACATACCGCTTTACACCGACTACAGCTCCGAGTGCAGTCGATGCACCATATTTCAATGTGATGAAGTTATGAAATCAAGTCAATACCTAATTGCTTTGAAATAGCCAATAAGAATCACATATGATTGTGCTGACAAAAAATTTGTAGAGTGTTTTATTGCCATTGCAGATTACTTTAGTGTGGCTTGGTCGAGCGTTGATTTATTCTACTACACGCAACTCACTTTATTTATCTTGAATCTGGTACAGTGGCCGTTGGCATTTCTGCGGGCTATTCCACATCAGCTGTAATATATCAAAATGCAGAAGCCAATTTCTGTCTTTGATACGGAACGTTATGTATTTGTATCTGATTCGCTCTCTGACAATGCATTCATAATAAATGTTTTCATACACCATCCTACGGTCGACGTATTTGCACAGCCTCGTAGCCCTGCACGTGTTCATCGATCACGAGCTAGCTTCCCGTTGGCGTGGATACAACAACTCTCATGGTAGCGCGACCAATTGGATGTAATTTTCTTTTTCTTTTTTGCGTATGTTGTAGAACGACAAATATAATGGAAGAAGAGCGGGGGGGGGGACAGTTAGTGCACCGGAAGTAGAAGTGTGTGAGGTTCTCCTTCGAAGTACACATTGGAGAGCGTGAACTATGAGTATCAAGATAGTAGTCTGAAGCTTTCCGTTGCTTCATTAGAGGGCGTGCAGATATGTCCAACTACAATGCACCAATAGTGCGCATAAACACCATGCAAGTGAGTTTTTCGCACATAGGTTCCATTTCTACAGTCACAGGAACTTAGAAACGGTCCTACCAGTTTTGCCTTCTAATTGACAAAACTTCCTTTTATTTTGATTTACATAGCCTGTGACACTTCGTTGGTCACAAAAACATTTTTGAGTCATTACTTTAATGCACAAAGGTAAAAGTGTCTTTTTGCAAGCAATTGTCTGAAGCAGCTAATTATATACAATTACTCACAAATTATTTCATAACTTTACCTTCGGTGAGAAAGTATTCCCCATTTTACTACAGATGCTGATAAGCACCCCTGTTTAAGGTTGCCAGAAAAACGTCGTTTGCTCTTCTCAATGCCTTTCTCACGTGTAATGGGTCACATTTCTCGTCATTAACACACCTATTGCCTATAACTGCGTCTTTATCAAAACCTATTTGGTATCTTGTGTCAAAACGACAATACGATTATGATGCAGCCCGTATCATGGTAAGCCGCATCAGGGTAATCATGGTTATTTCACAATTAAATGTTTACGTTTCACGTCACTGCATACGCAATCAACCGGGCCGCCTGTCGAACTCGTGCCTTCGGCCTTAGCACCGAAATGTCACAGCTTCTAAGCAATTTGAAAAGACTTCGGCGGTAAGCAGCAGCTCAAGGTGACTTTGTTCACCACACTAGCATCAGCTACTAAAACCTTGAACATACATAGCGTCCACAGTGTGACACCAAAAGGTTGATCACACTCGAGCATCGTCTTTAAGAGTACAACTCGATTGCGCTACTGAGCAACTTTCGCATCGTCTTCTCAATCAGCTCATTTTCTCAGTGAAATTGCCTCAATCGTCCAAGGAACGTATATCTGCGAGAAACTTTGGGCGTTTGAAAGCCTCCTACAGTTGATGGCCTATGCAAGGGCAGTTGTCAAGTGCTCACGATACCCATAACTGATAATATTGGTAACTAGCGAAATGCCATCTGCTTGTCCATCAAGACAGCGCGCACACCTGTGTAGCTTTACGCAATATTCGTGTTGTGGCTGATGATGATCCTGATGTACACTTATGCCTCTTTCTGAATTTTCCGAAACCATAAATTTTTCTTTGTTGTGCAATCGATTGCTGTGGCACCTGAGGGGATTATTCAATACTAAAACGCAATATTAAATCTGTTAAGAGGCTTCCTCGCATTGCATTCTCTGCGTACAGAATCATTTTCAGCAGTTTCAAGCAATGACACTCTCTAGTGCACCTGCACGTATTTCTCTACTTGATTACCTGGTCTGCTCGAGAAAAACTAAATCTCGTGTTGACCAAAACGTTGCCGACGTGATGTATGCTTGGAACTAGGCACTTACACTGTCATGATCAGCAATCAAGAAAAAAAAACACCTATAATACGATGGTAAAACACTTGACTACCACGCAAAAAGCATCGGTTTGATTATATGAAACCAAATTTTATTTATTAGTTGTTTGTATCATTATAGAGTTCGAGATCACAATCAACACATCTGACACCATAAACTTTTCGACACTGGCTCCATAATTATATCGTGATAAAACTTGTACTGTTAAAGAATAGGTGGCACATAGAGTCCTTCTGAATTTAATACTTTGTTATTCAATATTATTAACCTATAAAATTGCAATAAATAAAATCAGTATGTTTATTCACCGATAATAAATGTCGCTGCATCGACACTATTTTGTAAAACAAGTTAAAGGCATTACAATAAGGAAAAAAGCTCGTAACTATTTTTCCTTTTTTTTTCTATCGAGAACAGCATTTACCTGTTTCAGACTTTTTCCCGAACGGAACCATACGAACATACTTAATCCTGACATCCCTGATTGATGTCCTTTGGGATACGGCACGGAAGCTCAGTATCAGGTAATATTTTCCAATGCATTGGTAGCGGCCCTCAACGCACTGTAGTAGTATGTCCTGTTGTAAAGAGTAGAACAAGTCTGTGTTGCCTACGGGGTAGGTGATAAGGGCTTTGTTGTTACGTGAAAAGTAAAAAGGCTAGAATTCCATTAAAGTAGTTCGCCAGTCGTTGATAGAAAGTTTAGATTCTCATGTAAAAACAAAGCAACAGCTTTCTGCTACGTGCCATTCTTCATGCATATAATGAGCGTTTAAAAAGCGTTATAATCCCGTAAACACAGTTGTTCAAGACTATCTCGGTATTGACTATGAAGATTGTCCATTGTAGCAAAACATCGTCGTCAGCTCACCCGCTATATCATCGAGGCTAATCAAATGTACCCATTGGGCGACCTCTGTTAAAGCATGCCTTCTTCTGCGCTCACTAAAAAAATGTCACGTATGTGGCTGGGATGCAATTGGTTGTGCGTTTGTGCTGAGCGTGCAGTTTATTATCTGTACATATTTCTGGGGTTTTCACTAAGGAAATGTAGTTAAAATCAGCAGCCGTGTTATGTCCCTTCCTAAGTGCTCAGTTTTTGTTTGTTTTTGTTGGTTTTTTCACTCTGTGGAAACATGCCGATTCCGAATCACCAATGAGTCAAAGCAACGTTTTATCATATTACTCTTACTCAGCTAAAATTATATTTGTTCTACTCCGCATACTGCATGCAAAACTGCAAGGTGGTTGCCATGTGTTATATCGAAAAATAGTTACGCACTTAAACTTATGTAAATAATGGTAGGGGTATTGTTATCACCGCACAGTTACACGACCACTTTTCCTGCAATTAACGGATGGGGACGAAAACTGCCCAACGGTTCCTGGACTGGCTTTCTTGGTCAACTTCACAGAGATGTAAGTCAAGCTCTTGCTGACAGGGCGAAGAGTTATTTTACATTTTATATCTGAACAGAGTCATCTCAGGTCCAGATTTGCATTGTTGAAAATCGAACTGAACAAAAAAATCTGCTTTGACAGTCGCGATTTTGGTATACTGGGGATTATTATCAGCACCAAGTTGCGGCACGTTCTAGACGCCCGTCTTCCTCGAGTAATCTTCTGTTCGTGTGTCGAGTACATAAATAAATCACGTGCTTCACATGATAACTGGTGATTGTTATAGTAACAAAGAATAATTCAATAATGAAAATTGTACACATGAGATCAGCCAAGAAAAGCGTGATACGGGCAAATACATCTCGATGCAAGGAATTTTTGCTCACTCTTATTTAACGCTGACTCCATCTTACAGAAGTTAATTGACGAGTCA
Organism: Rhipicephalus annulatus; assembly: GCA_013436015.1. Lineage (NCBI taxonomy): Eukaryota > Metazoa > Arthropoda > Arachnida > Ixodida > Ixodidae > Rhipicephalus > Rhipicephalus annulatus. The sequence goes on along the minus strand of WOVY01000265.1, from coordinate 1,430,970 downwards.
GAAATATGTTGCCTTCATCTGGGGAGATAATTTCTTTTGCATGCGCGCGTCGCGATTACCATCACGGTCATACATGGTCATTGCTTTTCAACGTCGCTTAACGTTCAACTGTTTGAATGTTTTAACATTGCGAAAAATTTTGTTCCTTGGACGTGTGCTTGTGAATGTTGCAGTTTTATTTTGCTATATATATATCTTTGCAATTGGTGCATTTTATTATTCTGAATTTCTATACTTGGAACCATCCAGGAATGCGACGTCAATTTCATGTTCTTCAGCCCAACTGCCGAACGCAACGAGGTGGGCGAACCAAGCGACATTTTGTGGTACGAAGACTTCATCATTGTAGGAGGCTTCAGTAAGGACGCTGTAGTTCAGCAGACCAGCATCACCAGTTCATTTTCAGTTTTCGGAGAACAGGTGCGTATTATTCACCAATTTGGTAAAGTCCATTGTATATTATCACAATTTTATTAAGGCAGAGATTGTGTTAATTCTACCAACCATGGGCCAAATAAAAGGACCTGTTGTCATTCAAGTCTGCTCATACAAAAATTGTAAAAAGAGAGGAGTTTTGATGTCAGCCATAAATTCCGCTTTTCGAAAATATTGCAGTCACAAGATGCAAGATAGCTTCACCAGTCAAATCAGCCGCCTTTTGGCTGCTGGTTTCCCTAGCCGCTCTTGACTGCAATGACTGAAAAGCTAATTCAGAAAAAAGAGAATTACTAAAGAGGGTGAACTCCGTATATGATAAAGTGAGGCGTGTGGTGGTCCCGTATATGCGTCGGATCTCCCATTAGCTCAAAAAAGTGGCAGGCAGACATGATGTCACGATGGCGCTGTCTGCTTCGAACAAGCATTCTATAGAACACCGTATACACAAATGCTCCTCGACTCGACTTTCACCCTTCACTTGACAAAGTTGAGCTCTGCGCCACTGCTCGGCTAAAAATGATGGTGTGCTACTCAAGAATCGCACCAGATTATCACTGATATGCAGTGAGATGCCGTGTCTAGAGACGGCGCTCCTATCGGCTTTCTCAAGTGAAGGTGAAGCGTTGAGTGAAGGGACGTTATAGAATACGGGGGTAAGATATGCTCCCACACCTGCGGTAGGGGCAGCGGAGGGTGCAAAATCGGACATGCTGTGCCACACGCCCCATGTGCCGTGGGCGCAGTTTATGCCATCCTGCTCTTGTATATTAAGACATATATGTTGGTGAAACTGGAAAATGCGTCATTGAGCGGCTCAAGGAACCTACATATAACATTATCAAGAATGCGAATAAAAGGGCCCAACTTGTCGCTCATATTAACTCTCACCGCAATTGTGAGGTAAGATTTTAAGGGACGTCGACCATTGGCAGGAGCAACAATGCCCATGTGCGTCGGGCTGTAGAAGTCTATCATGTCAGTAAAAGTGCTCATCTTTACATAAGGAACACGTCCCTGTCCCTGCACCCAACTGAATTTGATTTCATTTTATCGCGTATGTATTGCACTGATTCATTTTTTGACTCTCTTTCACATTTTGTGTTTGTTTTTTGTCTATTTCGTGGCACATGTGCGGTAAGCCTGCCTTAGAGTTATTTATGCATTGACAATTGCCACAAATAAAGTCAGTTAATTGCGCTTCTGTGCGTCGTCTCTTTTTTTGTGTGGTGTGTTTTTACGTTCGCGCTTCAAATTACTTCTAGTATTTTACCAGACTTCACCCAATATCAAGTCAGCGATATAAAGAGTCGACAACGTCAGAATGAAAGAGGCAGTTTCCTTTAAAGCTTTCATCGGCATGAATGCTAAGCACGAGTTTATATCCTGGACGATACCCCAAATTGTAGGACAGAACTCATGATATTGAATTGCCATCATCATCCTTATAATTACAGGTTTGGGTGCTGCTTTTCGGTTCACTGGTACTGTGCGCAATCATCCTGTCGATGGCTCCAGGCTCCCGCTTCAAGTTCCTCTCCAGGTTAAAGGACAACATGTTTCGGCTTTTGGCTAGCGCCTTTCTTGAAGGCACGTATTTTTCTTCTTTGATGCTTTGATGTCCTTTTCTGCTAACATTTGGTTCTACTTTACAAATGACAAATGTGGCACCTTTGTGCTTGACTTTCGTCTTAGAAATTTTTATAAAGCTTTGAAGGAGCTAATATATCCTGTAGTCAACAAGGCATCAACTAAGGACTGACCGAAAATATATGCCAGCTTGAAATCTTCATTACGGTGCACTTTGCCCGCGCCAGGGTAACCAACAGAAGAGAAGCAGTGAAAGGACTTTCGCCGTGAAGCTATACAAGTAATCACTCGCATAAAAAACGCAGAGCACTAGAATGTATCTGTCGTTTATCGGCGAACTTATTTGTGCTTATATCAGGGTCAAGTACGTATCTATTATTCCTTCTCGAATTAGTGCTAAGATCACTTTTTCTGTAGAAGTTAATCAGGATACGCTGAAGAAATGTTTGTATGTGTGCAGATGTCCTGTCTCCCAGTGTTTTATTTTGTAAAACAATACGCATGACTGCATGAAGCAGACACTTCTCTTGAGTGGCCATACCTACCACCTACAAACCCACTGTTCAAACCAGCACACAGAGTACAAGGAGGCCACTTTTAAGAAAACTAGATAAAGTGTGTGAAGCTCTGCTAGCATTCATAAAATCTCACACGTATTCCGTGCTTTTACAGCCTCACTAAATCTGAATGAGAAAGAGCGTAGTAGACACGTAAGACAATGGGAACTTTCTCCGTCACCATCTCAATAAATTGTGATCTTAATTAACATGACATGCTTGAACAACTTGTTAACACCAATTGGACTTCAGTGACTTGAACGTGACAGTGTTAAAGAGCTTGTTTGGCAGAAATTGCGGTGTCAGCATCACTTCCATCTTCCAGCATCACGTGCATCACTTCTATACTTCTTAAATGAAACACTAAATGGCTGCCATGTGTTGGGAATAGTGTCCTGAATCTTTGTAAAAGTGCGCGGCAGCAGAAGTGTGGAAGAGTTCCCAGTGTCAAAAGATGTGACTTGCGGAACAATTGGGTGTAATAAATACCAACCTATTAAAAACCTCAGACCGTTCTAGTTGTCCTCAGCAGCAGCAAAAGAGCCAAGAAAATTGCGGCTGCTTAGGTTGACGTGTTGTGAGCTGGTTGCGTAAGACGTCTTTACTTCGCTTTTCAAAAAAAAACTAAGAAGAATTATGGCCTAATGGGCACTGAGGAATGGTACTCACTGCAGGTATTCGAAGATAGTTTGAAGCTACCAATGTTACGCGCAAAGACGCAAGTTTTTTTTGGAGTATGGTCGAGGCTAGCACCAAGAACCGAATTCAGGCTACTGAATGATAAGCCAAAGGGCACAGGACTAGACAACGCTATTGAGTTCTACCCTTGAAGGCGAAGCAAAGACGTTCTTTATGTTTTTTAAGGAAGATGAGCTAAATTACTGAACACAAGCTCCCAGCAACTACACTGCGCAAATGTGCTCTCTGTTAAAGGCAACGTCATACGTCGCAAGTTACGCAGGACATATCACCTACTCTCACACCAAGGTTTTAGGACCAATATAAGTCTGCTCGCCTGCATTTCTTCAGTATAAGAGTCAATGTAATATAGTGCATTTCACATAGCGCAGGTAGAATTTCCAAAATTCATTGTAAGAAAGACAGCCACTTATTTGTAAAACACATGCAATAAGTACTTGTTGCAGTATAAATATATTTCAAGAAGTATTTCTCGGAATGATTTATTTTAATTCTTTTACTGCATTATACAATATTATACTTCTGTAGGCAACAAAGTATGAGAATATACTATTCTGTATTTAATTATGTTACAAAATCTCCAAGTTTTTTTTTTTAATACAAACAAAACCTCCCAGAAAGAGAAAAAAAACATGGAAAGTTTAAGCATCACTGGTACAGCTTGCTGCAAAATAAGTAACTGACTGGATCATGAATGGGAACGTAACTATGGAAGTGAATGCGCTGAACTGTACATGTTATGATATTTTTGTTGGAATGTTTGCGTTCTTGCACTTCAGTATGTTTATCGCCATTACGAGCTCGGGATCCACAACTTTTGCTTAGTAAATGGTTACCTCCTCAACAACTGCAAAATGAAAATATTCGCAGATATAACTACCTTGTCTGTATTTATTGTATTGGTTTAAATAAATAGTCATGGTCTGCATTTCGGATTTTATATGTGACCAGAGCACCTCGTCACGAGTTGACATCCCAGCCAATGTTTAAATATATAGCACCCCACCTCCCAGCGATGTCTAGTATTTCTTGGTTCATGAGCATTCAGTATTTACAGATGTGCTTACGAGTGTCGGCACCATCAATCCTATTGTTTCCCAAAGGCAAAGGTATAGTTTCTGAAGAAGTGTATATGACATCAATATGCATGTGGTGCACTAGCTTACTCTCGGGTGCCCACATAAATGGACGTTGACCCTTTTCGACAGTTGAATGCTGATGTCTTTCAACCATTTCAACCTTCGTATTGTAAAAGTAGATGTGCAAATGGCAAACTGTGAAACCTGCGTTTTCAACTTTCTTCTTCAAACAGCCACTGCGATGAGGCCTCGCAATCAGTCCTCTCGCATTGTGATTGCCTTCTGGTGCTTAGCGATGCTGGTGACCACGAACCTATTCACCGCTAAAATGAAGGCAGCGCTCACCGTGCGTGACCAGACAAATCAACGCGTTGATTCCGCTGCAGAGCTGGCTGAACGCAACGGCATGACAGTGTATATGGCCGCCGAAACAGCATATCCAAAGCTATTATCGGTGAGTTTCATTAGGAGTTTAACTGTATCAATTTCAGGGCACCGCATCTTATGCGCTCAGTGAAGGTTGTCCATATAAGAAGTACAGCAATCAATTCACGGTGAACAACGCAGACGTGCATCGCCTTGCTCTCCTTGTCTTTTGTGGACTAAGAATCAAATTTTACTAGCCCACCAACAATCAAGACTGAAAAAGGACAAACCACGCACCGGCCAAGCTGATAATCGGCCTTAAAAACTTGCACTACAAGTGTGATAGGACTCCAGTGCTTCTAAATAAAAAACACCTTATGATATATAAGTTATTCACAAAGAAATGAACGTAAATTGGTAAAAAATCTCAATGGTATTTCTTTTCGTTCATGCAAACAGCACCAAATCCCATTATGTGAGCTCATTTGACCAGAAAATATCATTTGATACTCATGGGTTTTCACTGTACTGCACCGCTGGCGTTCATTTTCCTGTAGTGCAGGCCCTTCTCCTCACCATTCCTTTTTATTACGTTAGTTTTTATACACAATAGAATATACCTTACTTGAAAAGCACATTTTTTATGAAAATTCCAATGGCGTTAGACCGAAGTAAGTGGTTTCGTTTAAAAAGCAGATTAACTCTGGAAACTCTACAAATTCAATATTCGATAAACCTTAAAACATCAAGATTAATTCGAATATCAGACAATAAAAGACATCAGACGATGGCTGGTGTTTTAAGTAAAAAAATGCCAGCATTTGCGTTTTCGTGTCAATTCCGCGTAAAAAGACAAACACACTTCATTTCCATTATGCGGAAATCATGATCGTTATCTTGTGTTCAGCAGCCCGGTGCGAAATAATAGGACAGTGGCAAAGAATAACATATGCTGAGAGCAAAAAAGCAGAAGTATGCCATGCAGATCACGTAATGAAAGTTTTTTTTTTCTGGTTATGTCATTACAGTCGCAAAATACACGGCCTGGGGCAAAGGAGGAGCAAAAAGACACAGGATAAAAAACTGCATTGTTGCTTTTATCTTGTTTCGAGGTTTACGAATATATTTATAGTCGTTGTGACTCTGAGGATTTCGAATATCTATTTGAGGAGTTTTTCCCAGTTTACCGAGTTCATGTTGTCCATGCTCTCATCGTATTTATTAACACAGGGATCGCGGCATACGTAAACAACAATACAAAGTTGTAGGATCAGGCATTTCCGGGGCACTTTACCTTACGTGATAAACTTCTTACTATAAGAAGGTGATCTGTGTCTCATAACTTTAGGAGAATGCAATAATTTACTGTAAGATATATGAATTAGATGAACAGGTAAAAGTAAATAAAGCAGCAAGTGTACTTAAGCGACCACTCGTATATTGAACGTAGTTGTCATATAGTGAGGTGTTTACTAGAAAGTAAAATTAGAATATATTGCCGCGAGGCGCATTGCGGATAGTATTGCGCATGCCGATACCGCCGGCACGCGGCCTTATCGTGGTCCAGGATGCACCGCGTCTCATCTGCGAAGATGATGGCCCGCACGTCGACCATTCGTTGATAACGACATAGCGCCAGACGCTACGGTGACTGTATCTCGGATGGTGAACGCGCCTTGCGTTCCAGTGGGACATTTCTGTTACCCGACGGCCGTCGAACGCACCTTGCGTTCCAGTGGGACACTTCCGTTACCCGACGGCCGTCGAACGCGCCTTGCGTTCCTGTGGGATATTTATGTTACCCGACGGCCGTCGAACGCGCAGTTCGCCTCCCGCTAAGCCGGTGTGTCTGTTTTCCTTTAGTGGGCGCAAGTCCGCCAAATAAACGGATCTCCTATTTCTACTAACCTCCCGGTCTCCTGTCTTCGGGCAACCCTCACTCTTACGTGACATCTGGTGGAGGTGCTGGGTATGCACGAAAACGACCTTAAAACAGCCACTGCAGAGAACGAGGACGCTGAAGACACAGATACTCGAAGCAGTCGCCGCCTCCGAAACCTGCCACCTGAGCTGGGACCGCTACCGAACCCCCACGCGACCACGAAAGGACGCTTCCACAGCCACCATGAGCACCCCACAATCACCTACCCCTGTCATGCTGCAGCAGCCGCGGGTGCCCCCAACTTTCCATGGTTATGCCGCTGAAGACCCAGAAGAATGGCTCGACCAATTCGAGCGCGTGGCTACCATAAACAGGTGGGATGAAGAAATGAAGCTGCGATACGTTTACTTTTCCCTGGACGGCCCCGCCAAAACGTGGTATGAAAACCATGAGACCACACTGACCACCTGGGAATTTCTGAAGAATGAGTTGCTCAGGACCTTCACCAGCATCATGCGAAAAGAAAGGGCCCAGCTGCTGCTAGAATCGAGGGACCCAACAGCCCAATGAGACCCTAAAAGTGTATGTCGAAGAAATGAAACGTCTTTTTAGGCGAGCGGACCAAGTCATGACCGAAGACAAAAAGGTCGGATACCTAATGCGAGGGGTGAAGGAGTCGCTTTTCGCCGGTCTCATAAGGAACCCTCCTAAAACAGTCGCCGAATTTACTGACGAAGCGCACACCATAGAAAGGACCCTGGACGCCCGGACTCGGCAATACAACCGCCCGTTCCAGCTCAGCTCGCTCTACTCGGAACCGATTCGAGGTGGGCTAACCACCAACGATCTGCGGGAAGCTATTCGTGAAGTGGTTAAGGAAGAACTACGCCGATTGCTACCGCCTACCCCCCAGCCCCCCCAAGGAGCATCTCTCTTGGACATAGTGCGTGATGAAGTCCAGCAGGCGCTTGGCTCTTCATCAGCGACGACTCGAACAGAGGCCGAAGCAATGACTTACGCCGCTGCAGTGAACACTAGGCCACCCCGACGAAACGAGCCCAGTCCTCGACGGTACGCTGCAGCCCAAAGTAGCCGTCCGCCCTTACCCGCCCACCCTATATACGAGAGACGCCCGAGCCAAAGAAAATGCGACACCTGGAGAACTCCCGACGACCGCCCCCTATGCTTTCACTGCGGTGAGGCCGGCCACATTCTTCGACACTGCCCTTACAGGCGGATGGGACTGCATGGCTTCTCATCTCAGGCACCACGGCCACGCCCTGGACAACGACCTCCGGCAATCGAAGACTACTTGCGCCATACAGAGTACCTGCCCAGCCGTTCTCCATCACCGCCATCCCCACGCTTCACGTCACCGAACCGCAGCAACAACGAACGAAGAAGGTCCCAAGCCCCCGTAGGGGAAACTAAAACCAGCAACCTTTGGAGGTGAGGTTGCTTCAAGAGTAAAAGCTGAAGACCCTCCACCGACGACCATATATGACGACAGCACATCATCTACGACGACAATAACGCACAACAACCCAAGCCGCGAGACGAAGCAAAACGAAGCAACAAGACGAAGCCGTGACCCGAACCCAACACCAACGCGCAACTCCAGCCCACGTGCCACCGATTTTGAAGTATCTATCGACGGCCACCTGGTAACTGCCTTGATTGACACAGGAGCTGACTACTCGGTCATCAGCGGGCCATTGACAGCACAACTGAAGAAGGTTAAGACGGCTTGGGACGGCCCGCAGATCCGCACAGCGGGAGGCCACCTCCTCACCCCCATCGGGGCGATGTACTGCAAGGGTGACATTCGATGGTCACACATACCTTGTCACTTTCTTGGTGCTCCCACAATGCTCCCGTGACGTCATTCTCGGCATGGACTTCTTGACTCAACATCGCGCGGTTATTGACCTGGCGTCCAGATCCATCAAACTTTCCTCGGATGAAGCCATAAATTCATACTCGGCACCACATAATCGCGCAGCCCTCCGTGTGCTCGAGAATGACGTGAGCGTCCCACCCCGATCAACGACCCTAACCCCCGTAACCACTGGTACTGCCGAAAATGCTCATGGCGTCGTCGAAGGTAACATACAACTTTTGCTTGGCCGGGATATCGCAATCGCAAGAGGCATTGCGGACTTCCGGAATGGACAGGGCCCAGTGCTGCTAACAAATTTCAGCCAAGAACACCGTCACCCTGGCCAAAGGCACGACCATTGCCTTTCTCGATGAAATCGCGGAAGTCAGTGATACCCTCGTCCTCTCGAATCCAGCGACCATCACCCCACAGACCCACAACTCGCAGCTGTCATTCGACATTAACCCTTCCTTGCCTCAATGCAAGCAGCAACTGCTCCAGAACCTCCTTCGACGTTATGACGACTGTTTCGCCACAACCTCACAGGTCCGACACACTTCTCTGGCAAAGCATCGAACCATAACACAAGAAGACATCCGCCCTCTCCATCAAAGCCCTTATCGTGTGTCGGCACGTGAACGTCAGGCCATCCGAGAGCAAGTTGAGGAAATGTACACGACGATGTAATTCAGCCATCGAAAAGCCCATGGGCGGCACCAGTCGTCCTTGTCAAAAAGAAAGACGGAAGTCTTCGGTTTTGCGTCGATTACCGACGGTTGAATAGTGTAACCAAAAAGGACGTGTACCCTTTACCAAGGATCGACGATACCCTAGATCGTCTCAGTGATGCAAGGTACTTCTCGTCCATTGATCTGAAGACAGGGTATTGGCAAATTCAGGTTGATGAAAGAGACCGAGAAAAAACCGCCTTCATCACGCCGGATGGATTGTATGAGTTCAAAGTGATGCCATTTGGACTTTGTTCCGCTCCAGCAACCTTCCAGCGTCTAATGGACACAGTACTGGCAGGTCTCAAGTGGCAAATATGTCTCGTATACCTGGACGATGTGGTCGTCTTCGCCTCCAACTTTAGCGACCACCTGAAAAGGCTCCGGACGGTACTGGACGCAATTAAGTCATCAGGGCTGACACTGAAGCAAGAAAAGTGCCATTTTGCCTATGAAGAACTACAGTTCCTTGGCCATGTTATAAGCAAAGATGGCGTAAGACCAGATCCCGAGAAGACAGCCGCTATCGCACAGTTTCCTCAACCACAAGATAAGAGAGCAGTGCGCCGATTCTTAGGACTGTGCGCCTATTACCGACGCTTCGTCAAGAACTTCTCACACATTGCTGCCCCTTTGACGCAGCTCACCAAGTCGGACGCCCCTTTCGAATGGAAAGCTGAGCAACGTGAGGCATTCACAGAACTTCAACAACGTTTACAGTCGCCGCCTGTGCTGGGTCACTTTGATGAAATGCCGAAACTGAGATACATACAGACGCCAGCAGCATCGGCTTAGGTGCCGTTCTCGTTTAGAAGCACAAGGGCTGCGAGCGTGTCATCGCGTATGCAAGCCGCTCACTGTCGAAAGCGGAAGTAAACTATTCCACGTCTGAGAAGGAGTGTCTTGCGATAGTATGGGCCACCTCGAAATTCCGCCCATACTTATATGGCAGACCCTTCAAGGTCGTAACGGACCATCATGCGTTGTGCTGGTTGGCCAGTTTGAAAGACCCTTCTGGCCGCCTCGCTCGATGGAGCCTACGGCTTCAGGAGTTTGACGTGAAGGTAGTCTACACATCTGGTCGTAAGCACTCCGACGCAGACTGCCTCTCAAGAGCCCCTGTCGGCGCACCACCAAGCCATGAAGACGACGATGCCTTTCTTGGGCCTATCAGCAGCAGCACCTTTGCATTACAGCAGCGCTCAGACCCGATCCTACAACAGTTGATCAACTACATCGAAGGAAAGGCCTCCATACCGCCTGCATTGTTCAAGCGTGGGATATCCTCCTTCTGTGTGCAAAACGGAGTGGTAGTTAAAAGAACTTCGCACCGAATAAGGCAGCTTACCTTCTTGTCGTCCCAAGCAGCCTCAGAGAAGAAATTTTACAAGCGTTACATGACGAACCCACTGCAGGCCACCTCGGTTTTACACGTACACTCCACAGAATTCAAGAACGATACTACTGGCCCCGCCTTTCCTCAGATGTTGCGCGGTATGTCAAGAGTTGCCGCGAATGTCAGCGCCGGAAGAGACCTCCAACAAAACCAGCTGGATTTCTCAAGCCAATTGAACCCCCGTCGAGACCATTCCAACAGATTGGTATGGACCTGCTTGGACCTTTCCCCACGTCAACATCCGGTAACAAGTGGATTATAGTGGCCACTGATTACCTTACCCGATACGCTGAAGCTAAGGCCCTCCCGAACGGCACAGCCGTAGAAGTTGCCAAATTTTTTGTCGAATCAATTCTCCTCCGTCATGGCGCACCTGAGGTACTAATAACAGACAGGGGAACGGCGTTTACGGCTGATCTTACTCAGGCAATCTTACATTACAGTCATACAGATCACCGAAGAACACCTGCGTACCATCCGCAGACAAATGGTCTCACGGAACGCTTGAACAAGACCATTGCCGATATGCTCGCTATGTACGTGGACACAGAACACAAGACCTGGGACTTAATTCTGCCTTACGTGGTCTTCGCCTACAACACCGCGGTGCAGGAGACCACTAAAATGACACCATTTAATCTCGTCCATGGGAGGAATGCCGTTACTACCCTGGACGCCATGCTGCCTAATGTCACCGATGAAAACAACCTAGACGTAGCCGCCTACCTTCAGCGCGCAGAAGAAGCCCGGCAGCTTGCTCGTATGCGCATAAAAGACCAACAGCGAAACGACGCAAGACGCTACAACCTGCGGAGACGCGATTTAACGTACAAGCCAGGCGACAAAGTCTGGGTTTGGACGCCCGTTCGCCGCCGAGGACTCAGCGAAAAACTCATGCGCCGTTATTTTGGCCCATACGAAGTCATCCGTCAAGTGGGTGAAGTGGACTATGAAGTGGTCCCTGATGGGGCTAGTTCCTCCCAACGACGCCGCGCACGACAAGAAGTGGTACACGTCGCCCGTTTGAAGCCCTATCATGCGCGCTAAAGGAGGCTCCCTGTTTGCATCTCTTGTTTTGTTTATGTGTGCGTGATTAGTGCTTGTTTGCCATTTACTTTCGCACAGGCTGTCCTTTTGTTTTGGTTTTATTTTAAACAAAGCATCGGGTCGATGCTTACGTTGAGGAGGGGAGCAATGCCGCGAGGCGCATTGCGGATAGTATTGCGCATGCCGATACCGCCGGCACGCGGCCTTATCGTGGTCCAGGATGCACCGCGTCTCATCTGCGAAGATGATGGCCCGCACGTCGACCATTCGTTGATAACGACATAGCGCCAGACGCTACGGTGACTGTATCTCGGATGGTGAACGCGCCTTGCGTTCCTGTGGGATATTTATGTTACCCGACGGCCGTCGAACGCGCAGTTCGCCTCCCGCTAAGCCGGTGTGTCTGTTTTCCTTTAGTGGGCGCAAGTCCGCCAAATAAACGGATCTCCTATTTCTACTAACCTCCCGGTCTCCTGTCTTCGGGCAACCCTCACTCTTACGTGACAATATCAGCTTACCAGCTTTATCGATTCCTTTTATATGTGGTTCGAATGAGAGTGCACAATAAAAGCAAAACAATTACTCAATCAAAAGCTGAAGCTATACGTGCTTAAATCAACAAAACATTGATATGGCAAGATCTTTTTCAGGAAAAGTAATGTGCTTATTTTTTTCTCTAGTTACATAGCATAAAACGAAGGGACAGCAAAAACAATTACTAAAGAAGGTTAAAGTGCTTTGTTTCCTCTTGTTTTCATGTGCGCCATCTTCATACAGTAGTTGGGTGTGGTCTCAGCTGGCCTTGAAGCTGCGTATGTGCCTGAAAGTTTTGTTCTTCATCTGGCTACTGCAACGGAGTAACTAACTTGGATTACAACAGTGGCTTATCAGATTTATTAATGCAGACAGAGCAGCACGAGTGATGAAGGCACGTGTGATGACGACACTTTTGAGGTACTTCGATTCATAATACGAATGCAAGTGTTAGTGGCTTTGTTAGACAACAAGGCAATAATGTAATAGCACGCAGCATGTTTTTACAAATTAGTTTAGTTAAAGTACTAGCTGAACTATTGGTATTAAAAAGTATTACCTAATGTTAAAAGGCATAAAGTAAAAAGTTAAAAAGCATTAGTTAAAGAAACAGTCAAGTAAAACCCCTGGTAAAAAGTTTGAAGCAAATGTGGCAGTTTTAACCACGCTACCAAAAGAATTCACAATCGTTCAGCTTCCGCTGCACTAAATACTTCATAAATATATTTTCTAAAAAATGAATGAAAATATTCGTAATGCTAAATAAAAAGCACCAATAAAATTAAGTATTTGTACAGAAGACTAGGTCGTCTTGCTCACACACCAAAGATTTTGTTGACTGCAAATGTGCCCCCGAGTGAGTGAGTACAGCAATTATTGATAATGAAAGATAAAAAGCTGGTTAAAGGTAAGGAAGCAGAACATCTTTAGTGCCGCGTGATAGGGCTTCCTGCCGTTTGCGGTAGTCGTGTGCGTTTAAATAGCTATAGTGGTTATAGTAGACGGCATTCATGTAAGGCCAATGAGCAGCCCTAAGGAAAACCTGACGCAGATTGGTACCGCCATTGTTAGTAGCACAGCCCAACCAACAAGCAGTAAGGAATGATTTGTTTAGCAGTGATACGAACGCTACCCTTCTCGCTACCGGAACCCTGCTGAATGGAGAACGTCGGATAATAGACCGATCTGCTTTCACTGCTCTCACGCCGGCCACATCGCACGCTACTGTCACAATCGTTGGACATCCAGTTCATCTTGGAACACTGGGACATGGCATCACTTCGAAGGCAATTCTCGCCGCTTTTCTACTCCGTACGATGCACAGCCTGCTCCTACTAACGTTCAGGGCCAAAGGTTCAGCCGGTCACCATCACCCCAAGGCCGCCGATCTCTCTCGCCGATGATTTCTCGATCCAGGTCCCCTGCACGACCTGGGCCCTCAACCTCGGGAAACTAGGACCATGCAGCTCCCGGAGGTGACGCTGCATTAAGGACCCGTTCTGCAAATTCTCTGTTGACGATTCCTACATGCCGCAATATTTTGGACCTTTTGGTGGATGACGTTACCGTTACAGCCCTCATAGACACTGGCGCACAAATTTCAGTCATGAGCGCTGCTCTCTGTATTAAACTGCGAAAAGTGATCACGCCTCCTATTAAGTGTGCAGTAATGCTTGCCGATGGGAGCACATCTACCGTTCTCGGCATGTGCACCTGTGTCGTGTGTATTGCTGGGCGCGAGACCGTCGTATTGTTCACCGTGCTTGAGCAGTGCCCACATGACCTGATTCTTGGTCTCGACTTTCTCTCGGCGCACTTCGCCCTTATCGACTGCTCGACGGGTCTTCTTCAATTGGAACTGCCTTTTGACGCCGCTGTTACCCGTGATGCTCAAAGTCGCCTCTGTGCCACCGAGTTCCTGCATCTTCCACCGCAAGCCGCGACTTACGTGCAGCTCGTGTGTGATCCACCTGTGCGCGATGGTGAATATGCCGTTTCACCCATTACCGACGTTGTGCTAAAGCACTCCATTGCTGTCCCGCACACCGTGGTGAGAGTACGCCACAACCAGACCCATCTGTCTCTTTTGAACTTTGGTTTCCCCACGCACGTGCTGCCTGCTGGTATTAAACTCGGCGTCATGTCGTCGTTGCAAGAGTGTGATATTTCTGAACTGTCGGCTCAGCAACCCACCCAGCACCTCCACCAATAAGCTTACAAGGAAACGTATATTTGCAGATAATCACGACGATTACACGCGACGACAATGCCTGGCACACTGGCGGGCTGGGACCAGTTGCTTGTTTGTTTGTTTGTTTGTATCCTCTAATCCATGGCTCGTACCCACTCTGTCTCTATCCACTTCGTAGTCATTTCTTTCAGGCAGGGACCCTCTACCGCTTTATGCCCCAATCCCACTACTGCCTTGTGGCACTATGACATAGCCGTACCTTTCATTTACGAAGTTGCTTCCTTCGCAATTACAGCTTTAGTGTTCTTATTGAAGCAAGAAAACGCTGTAATTGGAAATATGGAGTAGTAGGAAGGTATTTTTATGGGGGCCCTTGAAAGGAATGTTTTTCCTTAAATCTGCATATTGAGCTTCATTGATCGCGAACACGAATTCTGTGCTTAAAATTTATTATATAGCCTACAGTCACATTGAATGCCTGCCTATTTTCAGCGACTGCTGTATTGTCAAAAGTGTATAATTACACCTTCCTAGTTGCTTTATCAAGCAACGCTTTTCACTTTGTAACAAATAAATATGGCTTTAGTGCCATATAGAGGCCTTGACACATTTCATGTAATCATTGAACAGCTTCATTAAAGAAGTTTGTTGTTTCACAAATTGGTGGCACTAACGTTTCATCACCCGCCAAGTAAGAACGGGCTTACAAGGGTTTGTTGGACGTTTTGAGCGCGTTCTCAGTCCCTTCATACCAGTGATCGCACTGAAAGATGCACAGGGGTAAAGGGAGTGGCAATTGGGCAAAGCATGTTATTGGTTCATTACATGAGTCTGTCTGATTACATATTGAAGGCGCATAGACACTCAGAACACTGCAAAAGAGTGCCTACTTCGGCTGGTTAGTATTTCATTAAAAAAATTCCTTAGTGCACAGGGGATGTTTAAGAAAGAAGTCAGATAGGACAGAGTGCACTCCTGCGCTCCGTCTTATCTGACTTCATTCTGAAACGTTTCCTTGCGCACTAAGAAAGTATATTTCTTAAAAAAAACACACAGTCTACTCTTACACAATGTCCAGATATCACCGCGGGACTACGACCGCAAGGTGTATCGCATGCTGAAGCCAACCTCTTTCCTGACCTACCGACAGCTGTTTTCATTGCCTGTGCTTGACGAAGTAGCTGCGGGCAAAGCGGTTCTTCTCATCGACAGGACGACGGCAACGTATGAGCTGGCCTCGTTTTGTCGACATTATCCGGACAACGAGTTCTACATTTCCCGCGACCGATTCTTCTTGAATCCGCTGGCCGTGTACTACTCCCGCAAGAGAGACGTCGTGATACGTTTGATGAAAAAATGGGAGAAAAGGCAAGTGTACTTGATAGTCACTGTCAATTCATCTATATTTACCGCCGTAATAGGCGTCGTGGGCTCTCTGTAGAAATGTCTGGCCGTGTCAATGTGGTAGATGGAACCGGCTCGAATAACTAATCTGAAGAAGTTTTCATATGCAGATTACGCTCCCCCAAGAAAGAACACTATGAAGTTTCCAGTAATCTTTTTCTGTAGTTATCAAATTGCTTCAGTATACAAATTCAGTGGCGCACTAATCGACTGCCGCAATCTGCACTTAATGTGCTTTATCTCTCATTTCGTTGTATTTGGTGCATTGAAATCTACACAAATAAAAAGAGGTCCTGAGGAGACGAAAAGCTATTCTGAGCGCTCATCTTCAGTGTGAGCTTCTAATTTTGCTGTACTTATTTCGAAGGTGGGGTTGCCTTTTAGTGTTATCATCACACAAAGCTAATTCGATGTTTGGTGTCATTCTTGCACTCTAGTCAGCAAGAATGTCGCAGCACCCTGCAGCTGCCGTGGTAGCTTGGCTCCTCTCGGTGCTTAATGCGCGTGAGCCAATGACCGTTATCCAAATAGGCGTCATAAACCGAAGTGAGCTTATAGCGTCCGTTCCCGAGAGAAGAGCAAATGTTTTCTGACTGATATTAGGTTTATTTGCAAATTGGTGCTCGTGTAGCACACATTAAAATTTGGCTCACGTGTTTTCAGGAGCATCGGCTATTTATTGGAACCCTTTCTTGATCATGTTAAAAATTGTGGAAAATATCCCGAATTGTGAGATATGCTTTCATCTGAAGCAGCCATATATACAGTACCAGCCGGCTTCACATTATTCGCTTCCAGGCGGACATCATCGTGTGGTGAACATATTTTGGTAATTTAGTAGTTTGCGGATGTTGTGAGATTAGGTCCATCGTCTACACTCTGAGGAAGCTATTGCCTGACCTAACGTGGGATCTCAGTTTACAGGAAAGAAAGGGGAGGAGGGGGGGGGGTCCCAGAAATGTTCGAGGGATACATGTCTTGGCAGGGGGTGGAGGCTAGATATCAAATTTGATCTTGACATGTCTTCTTCCCATTTTGTTCCACGTATTTATAACGCACACAGTAAACACAGGCAATCGCGCTGGCATTGGAAATCTTCGAAACTATGAGGCCCACTGTAAGGCGCACGATAGGACTTGTCCGATAGAACTTCTCCCCCCGGCCTCTGCAGTGTTCCCGCTGCCACCGCATCGGGCACGCCTGAGCAAATGTATGGGTGAAGGGACCTTAGTCAGGCAGAGGTAATCTGCCTTTAGTTCCTTCAACCTAGGCAATCATTGTTTTTGTCTGAATAAACAGTAAATGAATGAATGATTGAACCGCCACCTGCTCGCGATACCAACCGTGCCTGCGCTGCGGCGTCGAACACGCCAGGGACCGTGTGCAGCACCACATCCAGGCTGCATAAATTATAGCGGAAAACAATCTGCAACCGAGGTGCGCTTCACATCTTGGCAGCTCCAGCGCAAGGCCGCGGTCATCATGGCCTCATCTGACAGGTGAAGGGTGTGTTCTTTGGATGGGTAGCGGGCTATATCTACGCCGGAGGTGGTGGCGAGCCTCTTTAACCCAGTGTCTGGGGGCGAGGTACCTCGGAAAAGAAAAAGAATAAAGATCACACGAACGGACACTCGTCCACTCTGCCATGGTGTGTTCCTAAGGAAGGCTTACACCGTAATTCGCAATGCGAACAGAACAGTGCCGGAATGGCTGGGAGAATGGGAGTAAGCTCCTGTAATCTCACGACTCAAAAGCGCTGGCATTAGGAATGCATTCCATGAGACAGGACTAGGCAGACTAGGCAGCATTGGCAGGAGGTGCTTGCGTCTTTCTGTAATCCAGCGTATGTGGCTACCGCGGCTGAGTAGTCGGTCATTGCACGCCAGGCAGACATGTTCCCGGTCCATTCCATGATCCAGGTGCCTGGACGGTATGGGTGGTGGCGCGCCCACGTAATTCAGCCTAGTTGGAGCCGCGACCTCGGATCATGCCCTCCGCACCTCCAAGAGGTCCGCCATGGGCAACGTGTGAGTGTAGTCGGATGCTCACACGGCTAAGAGGGAGGGAACAGCGAGGAGTCCACCTCGCCTCCACGGTTCTCATGTAGAGGTTCCCGCTGGCGTGGCACTGCTACGCAGATGGTGGCACACGAGTGTCGCTAGTCTTTGTTGGAGTTAAGCGCAGAGCATGGCGCTAGGCTTGCGGCCCAATGAAGCTTGGCTATTCAGATAATAGAACATTCATTGAAAGCCGCTGCCGAGTGGTGGCGGCGCTTGTCTATTGTATGTAACCATGTGTAGGGAGACATGTCTAGCTGGCGTATCTAGTGAACAGTTGTTATTCCTTGATCAGGCATGGATTTCAGTAGGGTCAATAAGAGTGGGCGGTCATTTGTCAAAACCATTCTGCGGATGCCAGAGTGGGCTTTCAAACAGAATGGTAGGTGGCGCTGGGGGGGGGTAACTCTAAGCACAGACATTTGTTTTGTGGAAACGAAGTACTCATTTCAACGTAGACATGTGCATATCATGAGGTTTGGTCGTCGGCATATTCCATCGGCATCCAGTGAGACCTGAGAATAGCTTATGGAAACAGAGGTGTACACAATATGCAATGCTTCTTAGATTGTTATAAAAGCGGATAGGGAACATTGCAACCACAAGGGATGTTGTCCATTTATGACACGGGTATAGTATGAAAGATGGTATTCTTTCTCAGGAACCTTCAACGCAAAAATTTTGGTCTGTCTGTCTGTCTGTCTGTCTGTCTGTCTGTCCGTCTGTCGGTCTGTCTGTCTGTCTGTCTGTCTGTCTGTACACTTGCCTGTTTGTCCATCTCTAAAGGTACCCTTAAGGGCACCAAAGTGATCAAACGATACTCCCAACGGCCGACCCCATCCGCAGCGCCCACCAATATTGCTTAAGGTACAGCGTTCATATTTCTGTGATTGTCAATTAAAAATCAATTAGTGAGCATATCTGAGGCACAATAACAAGACGTCAATATTATGTATGTGTATTTATTACTACAAAAGCATACATAAGTAATTTTAAGGATCGTAGCCTTTAAAACGCTGCGTTTGCCCTGCAACGCTTGTACGAAACAGCAAGTGTTTCTAACGCTTTGCTTAGACGACACAGTGGTGGCACCTACCCGTCACCTTGCGTTCTACACCTTATTACCTGAGAGCCAGGCGCGCACGCCGCGTGCCCCGTTTTCAAGGATAACTGCCAGATAGCCTCACGTGTGACGTGACTTGAGGCGCTCGTTCGCCTCCGTTGCACGCTTGAGGCACTCAAACGCAGCACCTCCAGAATACCATTCACTGATTTTCATGTGCAGAACATGGAATAAACGTTTTGTTCACTCTCTCCAGACGCAAAACCATTGTCTTTCGACGACATTTGCGATGTAACATGCAGATACGGGGCCAATAATTTATTTTCCTTTTAGGGTTAAGTTTTAAACACTGGCGTGACTGTGTTAAAAGGTTTGATAGCCATGCTGGGTTGAGCTTCAGCTTGAACTATGATTTTAATCATTTTGGTTACAGCGTAAAAGTGGCATAATTTTGCTATTCATGTCATCTTGATAATGGAGATGCTGATATCGTTGTGCATAAACGTAGAGCGCATGCTCACGTTTGCGATTTGCGCGCTTTCGTTCCGAAGAAGCTATCCGTTTCACGTAAATCAGGGGCTAGTTAACACTACCTCGCGTTTGAAGTCGTCTCATGTGTGCAAGTTTTTTACGCTTAGTATTGTTGGGCATGCTTGCCACTCGCTGGCCCGATGGCCCGAACACTAACGATGATATAGATTCCGCTGGTGGTGAAGATTACTGAGGTAGATCGCTACTACTGCACAAACTTGTTCTCTTGCTTATTTCTGCAGGGTGAAGCGGCTGAATGAAGCGGGTGTAGTCAGCAAATGGCACCGGGACACTGTTTCTCACGGAGCTGATTTCTCACGCTGTCCCAAGGTAGAGCAAGGGGAACTGGAGACACTGGATTTCGAGCACCACCGCTCTATCTTCCTTTTAACTCTGGCGGGCAACGCCGTGGCCTTCGCTTTGCTTGTAGGAGAGATGTTGCTGGCCAGGAGCCTCACTGGATACGGCAATGTGGCTGCTGGTCGATTGCATAGATGGGCTGAACGATGAAGAAGAAGAAACGCGGTTGTGGAAGGTTTAAGGTGTGGTGCCGTTTGCGCCCTACACGCGCCATAATATTTCAACAACGTTTTCCATTTCACACGCTGGCACTCAATTTTATGTTCACGCAATATTTACAAGTGTTGCGGAAACCACGTATTCCGATTTCTTTCATTGCAGTAATGAAGCAGCAGCATTGTTATTTACTTTGCGAAGCTTGTTCTCACAATACTGAAATCATAAAAAATTCATCTTTACTAGTGTTTTGATGGTTGATATTTTATTTATTTCAAGTGCAAAAAGAAGTATTGAAGTAAGTTTAGTTAACGCGGAACCATTATAATGGAACAGCATGATTCAATAAATGCCGTTGTTTGAAGGGGTGAGAATATGAGAACCGGTGTTAGAAGTTAATTTTCTCATAATAAAACCATTAAAGGCAAGAGCACAATCGGCTTACGAATGTGCTCAATAAATGTGCACTCAAAACAGGGCCGTTCATATCCAAGTCAACCCATTAAAATGCGCTATCTGCTGTGTGGAAAACATGTGTAAGTACACGTTTGACAGTACGAAAGGTGTTCAGTAAAACTGCAAGATCTGCTTTCTGTCCACCGGCACATTTTTTATTGTTGTACTTGCTTAGAGAAGAATGAACACATAGGGACTAAAAACGTAGTATCAAGGTTCTGCACCTGCTACGCTGGGAAATCGCGGATGGGAGTGGTCGTTACTTGCCCTTAGATCAATGCTTGGCATACCCTCTCGAGTACGACCTCATCACTGGTACTCGGGGACCGCTCTGCGCATGTGCATTTACTGCGCCAAGCTGCTCGAAGCTTCCGGCTGGTCTGTCCTGCCTGATCTCTCAAAATACTATTGGGTACGTACATAAGAATTTGCTCTGAGAACTCAGGCTAAGTGCTACACAAAATCAAGTGCTGTTTCCGTCAACAGGACACTCATTGTCAATCGCTGCTTTTTACGCCTGCATGTGCGGCGAACACTTCTTTCATTCTTGGCGCACACATAATTACTTGCCGGCCAATTTTTCGTTACTGCTTCGGCATCGTGTCACCGTTTTAGCACTGAGAATTGATCGAGCTTGCGGCGCATTTTTAACCGCGAAGATCTGCCTTATTAGTGAATATTCCATTGTTAGGAGCTTTACGCATAAGGCGCACTTCTTGCGATATCATTCAAGTCAGTGAAGCGATCGTTTCAGACAACGCACTTTGATTAGAGCCAAGCTTTCAGAAGGTGCTGTAAAAGCGCGTAGTAAGTACTCAGGATTTACACAACACAACTGAATGATTGCGGTCACGATGGTGTTATGAAACATAGGCAGGCTTTCTGGCATTCTTTTATACCACCTATTTTAGCACCTACATTGATAAATCATACTTTTCTGACTCATTTACCACTGTCGTAAAGTGCTCTACAGAATTATGTACTATTTCTGTGGATCTTTTACGTCCCCAAACCACAGTATAATTATGAGATACATCGTAGTGGACACACCAGGAAACTTCGACGTCTTTGGTTTTCAATGGGTATTTAAATTAAGCGCACGAGCCCAGAGCATTTTCGCCTCCATTGGAAACGTGGCTGTCGCAGCCGGGTTTCCATCATGAGACACGTGGGTCGACAGTCGGCCACCAAACCGACAAGACCACGTTGATGAGGGCTGAAGTGAATCAGTGTAATCATAACAACATATATAAATAGAAAGCTTCTGTATCGCATAGCCGTAAAAAATTTGTATGCGGAATATTACGATGTAAATCACACTCGACGGTCGAGCGAAGTGTTGTGCATTCACTGTTCGGAGTAACTTTTTATTGTTGTCACACCTACATGATGAGTCGGAATAATTGGTCGAATGGACCAGCTAGAGGGTAGGAATGAGCACTGTTTTTCTTTCCCTTCACTCATTTCGCTCATATTTGCCCCTGTTAACGAAACTGGACAATCGTCGTCCAACGAAACGTGCACAACGAAGCACGTGCCCAAGCATTAGCGATGGTGCAGTGAGCCCGTCGTGTCACCTACAATGGATGATATAATAATGATATGGGGGTTTAACGTCCCAAAGCCACCATATGATTATGAGAGACGCCGTAGTGGAGGGCTCTGGAAATTTTGACCACCGGGGGTTCCTTAGCGTGCGCCCGAATCTGAGCACACGGGCCTACACTATTTCCGCCTCCATCGGAAATGCATCCGCCGCAGCCGGGACAACTACAATGGCATGCGAGCACATTCATCCATTTGATTAACGAGTGGCAAAGGTATGAGTGCATCTATTTGTATAACTATGAGGTTGCGTCAGCACACCACCTTCCGCGCTTCACCCGGTGCAGACAGCACGAGTAACAAATATTAGTATGTGCTCCTCCAAGCCGTGCTTATTGTGGCCAATAAATACCTTATCGGGGAATACAAAAATTTTATTATTTGGCAAATGTTTTACATACGCATCTCCAAGTAACTACCGTAGTTGGCTCGCACTGACTTCTCTCAAGTCACTCTGACGGGGAAACGCATGGCACTTGCATGGTTTGTGATATCATGTATTCATTTTGTCGTTATATTACTGGCAAGTTCTTTCGTTATTGGCGTACAGAGGCCAATAAAACTCGCCATATTGCTTTCATACTGATGCATTTCAAGCGCAATGCGATGATTCTGGCTTTAGGTCATCAAGGCTGTTACTTTGGAAAACCAGTACGTTATTGAGCGCTGACCATGACGTCACGTGCAAGCTATCTACTGAGAGCGAAGTGTGAATTTTCCACCTACTCAAGTGCCGCTTTTAGCGCGCGAAGTTCAGCGAATAAGGACTGAAATTTGTCACGCTTCCTGTCAAACCAGCGCATAACTTGGTTAGTTTGTTTGTCGAGACCTTTAAGCTTTCAGGTAAGATATTTCACCACCATCTAGCTACATGAGTTACACCCCAACGTGGTGGCATGATCCTGATCGCAACGAATGAGAGATATTTAAAGCGCTTTGAGTGAAAACGTTTCTCGGCTTCCCGTACGGCTGGAAGACATCTGAAGAACACTTTAAGGCTACTTATCAAGGTGCACCACGCTACGCGATCTATCATGAAACTGCAGCTGTTCTAGCCACAGCACACAACAAACGCCGAATCCCGACTTGCAACTCCGTGGCTCAGTGGTTGACGCCTTGCATTCACAAAGCCGAATCCTCTTGATTTCGTCATCGCAGCACCCTTCGCAGCACCGCTGTTGGTACAGCACTAAGCGAATAAATATCATGTGATTAGGGAAAGAACAATATTTGAACACTAAGGCCAAAGCTACTTGAGGCGTACAGGTTTGGTGCGAATAAAACTGGCAGCATCATTAGGAACGACACACGAGCTGAACACTTTTGCGATTAGGGGAACGTGTCCGAACTAGAATCAGCCAAATCTCTGGGAAAAGACGAGCAGATTAGCTGGAGCTAATATCAGGAAGGTTTATTCATAGTATTTGCATATTGAACGTAGCCATATACTACATTTTTCAAGGTATCATGCAGTCTTGGTGTTTGCATTTTAAAGCCATGGGTCTTCCCAAGATTCTGTGCAGGAGAAAACAATTGTGTACAGGTCAGTCTGTTGAAGAGGTAGTCTTCACCTCCACACCACCTGCTTCCCAAAGCAGGAAAGATGGAATTGCATGCCTAGTTCGTCTCACAGTGATGGAGAAGCACAACGCAATACACTAAGCGCTAGTGCGGTGTGACACAGACTGCGCAATGACGTGGTGTCCCATGTGCAGACCAGCTCTGTAGTCAGGTGAAGTGTGGACTCATTGATGCAGCTGCTGTGCCGGGGAGGCCATGGAGTGTGGGAAACTGACCTGATGATGGATCGCAGAAGCACGGCCCATTGTCCGGTGCACTACGATGAACAAATCAGCTCAGAGGCAACCACCCATTCTAAGCAAGTCTGACTGCAAATAGCCCTTTTTAGGCAATCAGTCAGTTGGGCATGACCAAATAATTTTTGACGAGAGAATTTGACGGCCCTGAATAATTCCAAGGACGTCTTCCGTGTTGTTGCTACTTCTGGTACACCTTGAGGAGCATCGCACCTGAACTAATCAGGATATACTTAGCTCAAATCATCCCACGCATCCAAATGCCGCCAAGCCATGGAGGCCGATTATAACACTGTACACACAACAGTGCAGAGAAAACAGAAACACGGGGTAGGATGGTTTTCATAAAGAATGCTTGCGGCAACAGTGTTTACGAATACAGATTCCCATACCTAGCAGTCTAGCTCTCGATGCATGAGTCACGTAACACAGTCAAAGTGTCCAATCTATGTTTTGATGACGTTTTTCCGTTTTCTAGCAAAGAGTCCTTAATTAGAAATCCTTCAATGTGCTTGTATAATATTATATTTAACATACAATGACTCATTAGACATATTATGAACTAGCGCTCTACTATATTGCATTTTGGGCTAAACATTCAAATAGTTGCCAATGAAACACCGCATTAATGATCTTCAGCATCATCATCATCATTCCAGTTTCTTGTACAAGCTGATTTTCTTTTGTGGTCACGACAATTTAACATGAAAGTGTTTCATTCCGTGGTCCACCACGGCTCTGCTGACGTATTTTCGTCATAGATATAACATACCAAGCCATTCCAAAAAAAAGTAATAACGAGATGCAAAAATTCGGTATATCCCTCTATCTTTGGGATTCGACGTTATGCGAAGCCTGCGGAGAGGTGACCATGTTTCAATTTTTTATTGAGCGACATCATGACGAGAAGCTAACTATCAGTATAAATGTTGCACAAAGAGACATATGTTGAATAGTTGCAGATCTTTATATAACCAGTTCTCTGCACTTGCGCAACGATTCCAACAGGAACGTGAGTGTTAGCGACACCAGAAGCGATAAGCTGATATAAAGCTCTGGTGCTCGCCAGGGTGGTAGGTAGCCTTTGACATTGCCACATAAATCAACTTCAGCGCATGACACCTAACTACAATAGACGTTAGTCCAACGTGACGGCCGTATCATAGGAATAGGAGTTCATATCAATGTTGCCACTGGTCGCTAATTAACGTAAATTGGCGAATTTGAGAGGCCCGTGTTGACCTAAAGTTTAGAGTGGTGACATGGCGACTATTTCGCCATTTTGGGCTCCCTCGTCAACTGAGTTATGCGTTCTAGACTCAGTATCATCAAACTGAATATGCGACAATGTTTATTTTTACCTTCTCCCAGTTTTATACCCACCAGTGAAAGGCGAACTTAGGGGGCAATTCAGTACGTCTGTCATGTTTCTCCTGTGTGTCTCTGCAGCTTACGTAGATGCTGGAGGCACCGGCACTGGTGCATCCGCCTTCCACCCACCTGCGAAATTTGGGTCAGCTGACTTCTTCGCAGCTTCGCGTGTCCCGAGGGGGTGGCATTATACTAAGTATTTAAGATTCTTTGATAGTTTTACGCTTCTTCATAATTTTGCTTCTGGAGCGGCAAAGTGACTATTAGGCCACCTGATGCCACCACAACTTCAACTGCCTTGAAGGTCTTATCGACTTCTTTACTACGGTAGTACTCACTAATTAGGTACGTAGAGTTTAAATTTGTGTTCATAAATTTATTGTGGTCATGAAGTCTTCTTTGGGCCACCATCAGAAACTGCATTGAAGCGAATGTGTAGCGTAAGCATGATCGCACTGAAAGCATGGTGTGGCCATTGCTATGGTTACTCAGTCCTTATGCATTTATTTTTGTTGTTTCGTAATCAAGTTTTTCGATGATCGGACGTATGATTCTACTGCAATGAGATTGTCTAAATCTACAGGAAGGCAACGCACGCCATCCCCATTTTGTTGTAGCGGATGCTTTGCCCAGTATTCGCTACAACTGAAACTATTACATGCTTTTATGAGGCGCTGGCATTCAAGGACGCTGCTGGTGCATGCCTGCTCTTTCTCAGTGCTTCCATGGTGAAGCGGGTGATGCCAATGGCATTGAAAAATGTCAATAATAATGAAGGTGTTATGGATGAAACTGTACTCCAGGGGCGGATACATAGTTAGCTATATTTATTGCTAATCAAGTTATTTCTAGGCATGCCACACATATTTACGGTGCTGACCTATTCGCGAAGTTTGATAAAAATGGCGAAATCACGCGACTTTCGCTCATCGTTTGGCAAATTTCACTGTAAAGCCAGTGGAAACCCGGGTGCATATATAATGTTTATCAAATGGTATAACCAACACTGCAACCTCAATTGACGCTGCATGAACATTAGGGTCCATTTCAGAAGTAGTTCCGAAACCTTCACTTGTGGTAGAATGTCTGATCACCACGAATATTATATGGGTTCAATTCCTGCTGGGACCTTGACTTCTATTCTGTGCATTCTTCGGGTCAACGCTGCCGATGTCAGGGTTTTCTTAGCGCTCAACGTTAAAATTGCCCATGGGTGTTCTCGTAGTTCCTGGGTAGACATAGGTGTCATTCACCTGGGGCACCCGCATACCAGTAAAACATACCAGCCAGCTGCCGGGAAAATTTAGGTGGAAGGACAGGGAGGTTAGCCAGTTCTTAGACCGGCTGACTGGGTTTTCTCAGCGCTCAAACTTTAAAATTGTCCCTGGGTGTTCTCGCCGTTCTTAGGTTGATACTAGGTGTCAATCACCTGTGGCACCTAGCCTAATAACCGGGACGCGCATTTGTAATCTGCAGTAGGTTCAACGCATGGCAACCGCAGCGGCGCGCTATTGGTTACACACTCGCAGGGACGCCGCCACGACATGTGCCTAGCAACGGCCTCCGCGCCGTACTCTCGTTTCCAGGTTGCGCCGTCGCCCTGTTGCACCCGCGAAACACGCCGGCCAAACATGAAGGAAAAAACAACTACTCAGTGCGCGCGCCCGACTGCGCATTTTTACGTGCGGCATGTTAGGCGCCTGCGCGTTGTCGCCACTTCAAGGAAGCCAATATGGGAAACACGACGCTCCGTGCACCTTTGTTTCTGGTAGGAGCAGTTCGGAAAGAGTTGCAAGTTTAGCTTGTAGTTTGACTGTGATGCTGCTAAGGCACTGTACCACCGAACATTAGGGCTTATGATCTGCCCTGCCCGTCGAGATGTCTAAGCGCGTTTGGACGCCATCAAGGAACGACGAGGTACCGCACATCACGAAGTGGAAGTATTGTAGGAAAAAGGAAAATGAAAAAGAAATACTGTGTTGTGGGCGCCTTCTGCACGCAAACTTCTGCCTTGTCGTGAGCACTTGTGTTTCGCGTACGTGTTCGTCAACTACAAGCAACCGCATGCGAGTGCCCGCGCGATCTGCAGAAGCTCGCATTTATCTGGTGTGTTCAAGCTACGTTTGCGTAACGCGCTTGTGCTCTCTTGCTGTGAACTTTTTTTTTGAAGTAAACGCCCGGCGTCATAATCCAGGCCAGCGTTCTTTTCTTCTCTAGGAATTAACTTTTCTTATGTATGCGCTGGTGTGAAGCCAATAAAACAAGCGCGAGAGAGGCGGCAAGCCGCTTGAAAAGCTCCGTTCAAAGGATCCTTCACAGGATGGTCGACATTCTCCTCGCCATGAGTCTATCTGACAGAACGACTGTCCAGTGAATTAAGGATGGTAGGTGCGCAAAGTATTCTTTTTTAAAAACAATTTGTACCCCAGGAAGTTTTGCACTAAAAGTGTATTACTGCATGTATGCATTAAAGTGCAAACTGCATGAACTGAAACTCCTTCCACCGAAAGCTTTAAATTTTAAGCGATCTGTAGCTATGAAGGCAATTCTTCAGCATCTGTATTAGAAGATTAAGCAAAAATATTTATCCTATAATATTCAAAATAACATCACTTTCAATAAAACTTCCAAAAGTATGTCAACAAAGCTGAGCCATTTGCTTCACGATATGCAGCACATCCTTCTATGTTCCTTCTTACTCAGACTTTTAAAGATCGCGCGGTGTTGCGAAATACACACATTGGTTTTAGCAAGCGGTTTTAAGCAATGAGCGTCCTAATAGAAAACAGTTTTGGCAGCTTAAAGGAAACAATATGCCAGCTTGTTTGCCTTAAGTGCCACACCATATTGTGGCTGTTTTCTATTGCCTCTGATGCTTCATAACTTATGCATTAATTTTGCTGACTAGGAGTACACCCAGGTGGAATGGTAATAGCGCTCTAAAAATGAAGACACACAGAAGGCATACACACACGCACACTTTTGGAGTAGGAAGACCTAGATAATGGTGGTCCAGCACGGGGTGCCCAATGGAATCAATAATCTTGTACCAGTGATATGCCTAACAATGTTGAAGATTTCATGAGCGGGTTGGGAGAAATAGAGCAGAAAGGTGCTTAAAGCTAACACTAATGAAAATAGCAGATGTAATTAGAATAAATACTTTCACTTGTAACTGGCTATTTTTTTTACATATGGTGCATATTTATTCACTTCAAACAATAAATATCATTGACAATAAGCAAAACAGTGTGCCACAAACAGATATTTCCTAATATACAAAACCTGTGCTTTTAGTAACTCACTCAATGCATCATCTAGTCTCTCAGATGTTTGATTGCTTTTTGCTCACCTTGGGTAAGTCAGTGGCATGCTTGAGCAGCTTTTCTTTTTATGTTAGAAAGCCTTTTAAAAGCAAAGCATTTCTTTAAAGAATAAAGGCACTTTGAGCATTTATATCTATCTAGAGGCCTGCATGTGGGTGCTATCGAGCTCACCTCCTTAACTTGGTACAACTGAAAAAGGCACAGCGGGGAATGACAATATGACGAACATGACTGTCTGGTTATGACATGTATACATTGAGTGTCCTGTTATGTACGTCATGAAACCCTTTTTTCCAGTCACAGGCAGCATAAGCCGGTACACTGTGGTTTGCGTTGCACGTGATGACAGTTTATAAATATTGGCAAGTTAAGTCAGCAATTTAAATAAAATCTGGCTTTGGCAGCATTGACCAAAATAATACAAAGAATGACAATTAGGCTACTAGCAGGAATCAAAATCCGGTATTCTGCACAGCAGTCAAGTATTTTACCACAGAGCCACGGCATGTCTCGAGACGGCTTTTGAAAAAAGGTTCTATGCAGGCATCATATCAGTGTAATGTTAACTATGGCTGTAGGGCCGGCACTGTAGTCTGATTAAAAGGTAGTAAACTTGACATATGTGTACTTAAAATACAGCTGTCATGTTGGATTAATGCCAATTCTGTTTCCAGGGTGGCCTCCACTTTTGTGTGTCTAATAAACATTTCATATGACTCGGCAAACTACATTCAAGTGTTGCTCGACCACGTAGGAATATGCTAATAAACAATCTTCACATTGTCGTACCATAGCATGCACTTTGTTGTGATGAAACTGGCGGCTGTGCTGTAAGATTACTGCCGATGTGTCAGACCATAAGTTACCCTTCGAACTCCTGTGTAGTTAAGGTTTTTGGTAAGTCCTTGATGAGCATGAAACTGCAAGATTTATCAAAACACATTCATTCATGCAATGACACTTGGCTCAATGCCAAATATTGCATCATAGGCATCATCATTATGGACTACTTTGCATGAAATAGATTCCCACAATGTGTGAAATCTCCTTAATTTTCCTTCGCGAGTTTTTTTCTGTATTGTTTTTCTTCGTGTTTAACCACCTCTGTTTCTCATGTGCAGTTCTTGATTAATTTTTTAACTTTCGAAAGAGCTCCAGTCAACGAAAAACAATCTTATTTTATTGTACTCTTACAATTGATACAGTGTTGGCTTTAACAGTTAGTCAAAGAAAACAACAGCCTTGTGATATACATTGCTGAATATTTCACTACACTAGTCTGTTCATTGTCAGTGTTTTCTCATCATTTGTGTTTTTGTCGTATTTGTATAACCTGTGTTATATAACACAGGTTATATAGTGTGCTAGAAGAATAAGACAACAAGGTGCCATACATGGCAAGTTACATAACAAGTGGGTGATTAAAGCTGCCCAACCATTACAAATGGCTCAGTCATAATTTTGTCATCAGCTAGAGCATCAACAAAGTGCATATAATGCCTCTTCAGTGTGTGTTGTACCTCGCTTCTCCACAAAATCGTTACGTAGAGCGTATTTCTTACATTGCAAAGCACAGACTTGTTGCATGCGTTTTTTTCTGTTTCTTGATGACTAATCAAAGTGAACAATTTAGTAATTAAGAATAACTTCATTCTACCAGATGCCATAATTTCTAGTATGAATCCAGGTACTCAAGATCAAATCATCTGCTCGAGTCTTGGCCAATTCCCCAGAGTGGCTTGGTTCCAATCATCTAAGGAGCATAATTATCAAGATTAACATGTGTATTATTTCAAGTACCACATGTTTTGCTACACACTTGTAACTCCTTGCCACAGTCACATTTTTCTGAACCAAGTGCTTGAGAAAATTGGGAAATTTCAACTCGTTTTTCTGACCCAAGGAAAACGTTTTTTCAACATTGTTATCGATCTACATTATGTTATTATCAGAATGCTTGAGCCACTCATAGCACTGAGTACAACTTCTATAATGCTCCCCGTATGCTTGATGAAGCAACCAAATCTTTATGTGAAAGTTTTCCCAAATATCAGCTGTACTTCACACACACACACATCATTCTTCCAGCTCTTTGCCATTTGGGCACTAATTCAAAGAAAATCTTGTCCATGTGCTCACTTTAGCGGCTGTAGCGTGCAAACCAAAGGTGAGAGTGAAACAGGGCTAATGACAGTTCTGGTTGAAACCTGCCACTATGTGGAATTAGTAGCTGCAGCCCGCTCCTTCTGGTAGTTGGCGAGCTATCGGAAAAGTTCAATACTTTTTACAGTGAAAGCTGTTATGTCATCACAACTCGGGTCACGTGCAGTTGTCCGCCACTGCCATCGGTGTCCTTAACCACATCGCTCAAAATTAAACCTACCACCAATGACACAGTAGGGCTCGAACCTGGGTCCGCTGGGTGCCAGCCCAGTATTCGACCACTGAGCCACACCGGTGCTTAGGATTTGTTGGCAAACTTGCCTTAGGAAGGCTTAATGTCAAAAAAGCAATCGCGTTAATACGACTTACAAAGCGTTTTCAAACGGCAAAAGAACAACCAGTCCCTGCACAATGCGAATAGTGTAACGAGGGGGTCATCCAATACTCCAACCAATTACAAAAGTTTGTTCTTGTTCCGCTATTAACTGTGGCACAGACCCACTTCAGCTATTATTCCTCATCGTACTCAGCCACCGCATGAACAATTGGCTCAAAATTCTTTGCAAGTGTTTAGCGGATACACGCTTCTCAGGAAAATGATGAAAAATAGCATAGTGAATGTCGACTTACTACCCAAGAAATTTTATTATTAGTACCCTAGTGGGTATTATGCATCTTTGCTTGCAGTAGTTACCCAATGAGTGTTTTGAAAGGCTTTGAAAGGCCGCTCTTCTAGTTTTTGCTGTGACTGTGCTCAGTCTTCTGTGCAGGCCTGGCATATTGTTTAACACAATTCATAAGTCTTGTTGCATCACTCCGTATTAGCATTAGATACCAGCAAGTCATCACCATTCATCATTTTTGGGTTATTATTTTATGTACACTCTAGGTCAGGCTTCTGCCAATAATATGCAACTAGCCCTATTCTGTGGGAGCTGGTTTCACTTTATGTGAGTGAACTTTCAAATTTTGTGACTTTATCGATCCGCTGCCATCCTTGCCTATGGCATTCATCCCTTGGTATATATACTGTAGCTCTAACTGAGCTGTGGTTATCTGTCCTGCACAATGTTGAACACAAGTACCTTCTCAAGTGCAGTTAGATTAGCAGAGTTATTTCAAGCTTTGGAAAACTTCGAGTGGAATATAATTGACCTTAGAGATATTAGAACTGGAAAGGCACATACAGCACTAATGGGCACACTGCTACAGAGGGCTTTTCGATAAAACAGTGCGGCATAGGGCTTCTAGTTCACAAAAACATTGCCAGAAACATTCAAGAATTGCATATTGTCTGTGAAGGGCCAGCAATCCTAGTCATCTAGCTAAATAAGATATAAACTTAAAGTGGTACAGGCGTTTGCTCCTCTGTTTGCCCTTTACTGTGAAGAAGGAGTAATAGGCAAGTATATTGAATATGCAATGCAAGAGAACTACACTCAGTACACCATAGTCATGAAAGACTTCAGTGTGAAGATAGAAAACAGAAAGGTGAGATGATGAGCTACAATATTAACTTTAGGGTAGAAACTAGAACTTTATCTTGGATCAAGTAGTGCCATATAGCGGCGAAAAATATCAAATAGAATACTAAAGGTTTTATTGACAATTAAAAGAAATAACTAAGAAAATCAAATTTGCTCATGTCCTCGAGCACACAGCATGGTGAGAAACTGCTGTCAAACACATTGTCATGAAGAAACAGAAGTCATGCCTCATTACAAGTCTTCAGGCTCTCGTCGTGATCTCATGATGTTTTCAGCAGGCAAAAAACCTGCGGTCGCGGGCCACCTCAGTAGATGAGAACGTATCAGAAAGCAATTTTTGTAATACCTGTATAAAGTGCAGTTCAAAACTCTTTCCAGTATTTCAAACCTTTCTTTTGTTCACAAGCTCATTGAAGTAATTTTTAGTTTCTTGACTAGATCTGACTTTCTTTTTGCTTGCAATACAACAGTCTTCCATTACGTTCCCTGCCTTTTTTTGCTGGAGCCACGACATGCAGGAATGGCATAATCTCATTATGCATTAACCTGCATAATCTGCATTATGCATAATCTCAATCGCATTAGTTTTTTGGACACCAACCTAACAGAGTTGCGCAATTAGGCTGTGTTTAGACACTTTAGATATTTTCCTGTATTTGAAAGTTGAACCAAAGCACTCAATTATAATTCTAAACATGAATATTCACACACCCATAAATAATACACATGTTAGAAGAATGAAATGAACTCCACATAATGAACACCTTTTTCTGAAATTAAATAAATAGGAAGAGGATATGGAAAGTCCTCACAGAGAAACAGAGTGGTAGATTTTATATAATCCTGGGACCCAGGCAATGCACATGAGAGAATTCAGGGGCAAGGTAGAATGTAGTTATCATAGGCTGGTGAGGGTAGCCCTCAATGTGAGAAGACCAAGAGCCAGTTTATTTATTCATTCAAAATACCTTACACGCTGATAGGAGGACATCAGTAACTGAAAGACAGATAAAAAACACAAGGAAAAAACAGTAAAACAAAAACTACAAATGGCAAGGGGCAACAATGTTACACAATACCAACATGTAACGAATCAGATTATCACTGAAAGTCTACTAAAAATTTTATAATTACAGTTAGATGCAATGTGATACAAAAGACTGATTCGAATATGCAAGTGCCTAGGTTGTAATGACAACTTAAATGCCTGCGTGTAACCATGAGTGCACATGAAACTAATTGTGCTGTGAATGTGCCAAGACGTGTACACAGGAGGATAAAGCAGTACTAAAATTCATCACAATACTCTACCAGTGAAAGAGACACATAAGAGCAGTGATGAGGCTGGGCCATGTCATGCATAGTTTACTAAAATTAACTAGAGGGGACTCTGGCACTGTGATCATTCAACGACCCTGGGAATGATGGGTAGTACACAGATTTGCCTACTCTTCGTACTTGCGGGTGGCGAATCCCACTTGTGGCTTCATTTATTGCTGGTTTCGGTTTTGTTTCAAAGAAAAGAAACTTTTTGAACTTCATGACCTGATTTGAAATGGTAAGCCTAGAAGAATAACGTGGTGAAGTGCGATCACTGAATATTTGCTGATTTTCGTTTTGTGAAAAAACAGCTCCAAGCCACACGAATACACACAAATCCAGATGTATGAAGATTGGACGAATCCGTGTACTACGCATCATTCCTTGCTCGCTGATTTGCCATGCATGGTAGTTCTCATAGACACTATCGCCAGAGTTCTCTCTAGTGTATATTTAGGAAACTCTATGGTGTCATGTTTTATTGTAGGTGAATCTGCCTGCCCTATTTGTAATGGCTTCCAACATATGGACTAGATAATCTCGTTATGGTGACCATGTAGATGAAGCTTACACTAAATGTGGGTAAAGATAAGATATGATAATGCATATACATTAGAAGATGCATTGCACAAGTTTCTGTGGAGGTAACCTGCAGATTGAGCTTTTGCTGAGATAGCTGCAACACGCCGTAGTATAGGATAAATCTGATGAAAGGTAAACACAAAGATATTTATTTGTATAAAGGGGCAGCTGAAATATAGGTATTGTTAATCATACAATGAGTGAGTTCTGCCGAGTTGCACTCTACCTGAACATCAAGTTAAGGTCATTTGAGAAATGAAATGATCATCAAAAAAGAGAAAGAAAAACTAGCCCATAAATTAGTACTGCAATAGCTGATAGACTTGTTGTCATATAACTAAATCAAGGATGAAAGGTCAGCAGGTAAGTCCTTAAAGGGGCCCTGCAACACTTTCTTTTTTAGCATTGTCAGAAAACGCTGCTGATTGGTAGTCGCAGCTCTCAAAAGCACATGAGCCAAACATTACAGTGCAGCATGCAGTCTAAAATTCACAATTAATTCTCAAAGTGGGCCAGCAATTGCTCCTTCGTCTCTCTACAGGTGATGCCTTATACCTGGATTACTGTGTCATACCCGAGTCCACAGCCATTGACTGATTTGAGCATCATAGGCTATGCAAATACTGTGGCCACTGCAACTGCTGCCATGTGCCAGCGCTTGTGCTCAGCCTGAAAGTAGCCATGCATTCTAAGAAAAAAAAGGAAAGTGCTCAAGGTCATGACGTGCGCTGACAAAAGGGTGCATCTTTTTGCCCCCTTGTGTCCCTACCCAAGTTGCCTTCAGTGCACTCGCTTTTACGAAAAGAGAAAGCGCTTGAAGTATTCCACAAATTCCTCGAACTCCGCTTGTAATCGGCATATTCAAAAAAATATTTCGGTATGTGATTTGTGAGGCATCATGAGCCAACAGTGACATCCATTTCAAAAGTGTTGCAGGGCCCCTTTAATGTATATTAGAAAGAGTAACCGACTTAGCACACTGCCTTGGGCAACACTGCAGGTGATGTCGAAAACATTAGACGAGATGTAGCTGACCACCAAGAATGAAAGTTTTTGTAGCTAAGATGGTGGTAATGAAGGAATACAAAGGACAGACAATGTAGAAATCAAATGGTAATTAGTTTGAGCATTGAACACACAGCGAAATCAAAGAAGGGGCAATTGGTTCTATCGTTTGTGTCTAGATTAAAGTGAATATTAGTCATGAACCTAAATAACTCAGTGTAACATGAGTAACCTTTTCTGAAGCCATGCCGACTAAGATAACAGTTATTAGTTATAACCACTAAGAAACTGGCCCACTTAGGTAAAATTAGGGCAATAAATATTTGCCGAGATCGACTAGCGTGAGTCCAGGATAGCCCTTAAAAAATAGGACGATGTACTAGAAAACGGACATTATAACGACATAGAGAGAACGAACGAAATGAAATGGCTTCTGTAGCAGCAATGGTGCACAGAGGTAAGAAGCGAACTAAATTCTTCCCAACTAGAAAAAGCTTAATAGAGGCAACACATGAAGTTGACAAAATGAATGCATAAAATAAAATTTGTTGAACTAACAACGTTGGTCAATAAGAAAAAGAGAGTTACATAACCACAATGCAAAAATGGCAGAAGCAGCATTAAAAAAGAAAAAAAAACATGGCAGCATCAAAGCAGCTAGAAGAAAAATGTTAAGGCAGAACAAAAATGCATGCATAAAATATACTCAGGGCAGTGACAGTGAAAGTGGCTGAAGACATACTCCACTGAGCTGCAGACGACCTGACTACAGTAACCTAATTGAGCCGCTATTTCGCAGGACGTCTTTATCAATGCTAGAGCCTTTTCGTCGTTAGTCGTGGCAGAGCAAGAAAACACAAGTTGTCAATGACGGAGACATTACGAAACACGGAGGTCTGTAAAACAAGCAACCACGCACTGCGAACGCACCGTTTCAAGGCGCCCATTTCCTTCCTCCGTGGCGCCCATGTTGCTTGTGTGTTGGTTTATCTTGACTCGGGTTTTGTCTCCAAAGCTTGTGTAAATGTAAAAAACAAATTTTTTAAGTTGCGTATGCATTTTTGAAATGCTACACAAAATAATGAATAGTAGTAAGTAATAAAATAAGAGTTATAATTTTAAAGATTATTGTGAACGTTAGCAGGTAAAAGTTTGAAAGTCTGAAAGTAAAAGCATTGGCATCATCATCGACATCAACAGCAAAGTGCAGAAAATGATGGCAGTATGTAAATACGGCATCTGTGTACACTCGCGGATGACTCATGTGGTGTTTGCACATACAAATTTGCAGTCATTTCGTGATTTATGGTGCAGAAATACGCTTCTGATAACCAGGTAATGTTTAGCATGAGTGTGAAAATAAACAAGTGTTTGTGTACAAGCTGATTTTGGAGCATATAGAAAGCCCCAACCAGTCACGAAACCAGGAGTACAGGTTTGTGCTTGTTTTGCTACCAGTAACCAACTACTGCTCTGTTTCTCGAATAATGACAAAGGTGGCCTACTGCAGAATCCTCGGGCACGCTGCAGACGTATTTAATGTGCAGAATTTACTCCGCTTCTGATAAAACAAGTTACACGAAAGACGTCAGTCTTGTGCCACACGAAAGCTGTTAGGGGTGCCAAAAAAATCGGAATGCTTTTCCACAAAAATTGAATTGACCATTAAAAACGTGTTGGCTGACCCTGTTGCGTTACCTAAAAATAGCGCTGCTAACTGATTCCTTCAGGAAACCACGATTAATTCTCATCAATAATGTGTTTGAAATAAGTGCGGCTACTACTGTCTGTTGCAGAACTAGATGAAAAACCCGATTTTGGTACTGCGTAACATGTTACCTTGATGTCTTTGCAGTTCAGTAGTAGCTGTTTTCTCAAGAAACTCGTGCAGGTGCTCTCGTAAGTTGCATCTTGTACCAGTTGACCATATTTCACTCGCAACAGCATCAGGGAAGCTTTCTGATGGGTGCGCTGTATTAGTTCGCGCAGTTTTTGGCGCCTATTGGTCGAGCAGCATGATCACAAACACACACACACAAAAACTTATGCAAAGGCATGCTGTTCACACATATCAAAAAAAAGAGAGTCCGCAGTAATGGTGCTTGCGCTGCTGTGAATACTGTCGCTCGTATCATTTGAGCTAGTTCAAAAGGGCTGGGGGCAAGTGGTGTTTCAAAATGTACCGAATTCGGTGGCGTTATGAATTAATTACCAAGCGTGCTAGTTACTTTTTTCTCGGTGAAAATTCGAAGTTCTACACGATGTGCGAGATGGGGAAAGCCACATTACAAAGTGTTGTATGAAACGTGAGAAATTATAACAAAGGCTGAAAAGGCTTCAGATGTCTCGGTACTTTATTTTGTAATGCGAGTGAGCTATTACACAAATTAGATCAACTGGTTTGGACAAAGGAACAGCAAAAGTATCAAGTATTTATTCCCCATGCCAAAGGCAAAGACGTAATGAGCTGCAACCCTCAGTCAAATATAATCTGATGGAAATAGCAAGCCCACTTTAAAACACTTGTCACCTTTTTGGACATTATTGCTATTAGGCATCAGAGATGCACAAGATATGGAAGAAGATGGCGCTCAGTGATCTTTCATGCAGTCTCTGATTGCAGTACATGTATTCTGAAAGGTGCACGAGATTGTCATGCTCAAACTGGTCCTGTGTGTTATGGGAATGACAAAATGGCCAAGCCATTCAACATAAAAACAAAGTGCTTATTTTGATCAGATTTTTATTGGTAAATTACATCATATATACAATATTGTGAAGAGAATTCAGTCTGTTATTGTGGTAATGATGTGGGCTTGTGCCTTTTACACACAAGAAAAATTTCACCAAAAGATAGAGGCTTCAATGTGGACACAGGATGGAACTGACAGGCACGTTGCACATGCAGAAACATTTAAAACACGCTCCAGTCTAGTGTCTGTTCACACACCAACAGCACACTCACTAACTCACGGCACATCAGCTGTGCAGCGTCGCTGTCACCATAGATCCCGGTGTATATCGGGACAGCGCCCCAGTGCTAAGATGAACGTGCCTTAGATTAACCACACAGATGCCTTCAAGGAACATGGTTCCTATCCAGGCAACTCAAGCTGGAGCTATTGCAGAAAGTCTATGTGGTAAAAAAACTCTGCCCTGGAGAGTGTACCTCATGCTTTTACGTAGAAAATCGGTGTGCGGGGCCGATTTAGTATTTAAAGGTGCGCGGGAATCATCATGATGGTGATAGCGGTAACTATAAGCTCGCCTATGCGCGTGCTCGTGCGCGTACCACGTGAAAAGCTCCCGAGCCACGGGGACAGCTCGGCTAGCCCCAGAGAGCAGAGCGCAAGCACAAGTTCGGGCCACGCCCCGGCTGCTCGTTCTGACCCTCCGTGCCCGGGCCTCGTCCCGGCGTTGAAGTCCTCGGGTGCCTCCTGGACTGGGCATCGCCCCACCTAGCCCCAGAGAGCAGAGCGCAAGGAAAAGCTCGGGCCACGCCCCGGCTGCTCGTTCTGACCCTCCGTGTCCGGGCCTCGTCCCGGCGTTGAAGTCCTCGGGTGCGTTCTGGACTGGGCGTCGCCCCACCTCGCACCCACGTTGGTCTGAAGCGGCGTTCGTCACGGCCAGCTGCTGTTCTGGTCTCGGAGCGAGACGCTGTCCCAGGTCTCAGCTGCTGTTCTGGTCTCGGAGCGAGACGCTGTCCCAGGTCTGTTCGCGGCAGTCAGGTGACACGCTGTTCTCGGTCGTGTACAGGCAAGCCCAGGCGTTGACCACCATACTGGGATGCCCCTGGCGGTTATCTTCTAGACCGGGCCCCGCCTCGGTATGAACTCCGCAAGCGCAAGGCACACCGCGTTCTGACTACCAGAGAGCTCAAGGTCAAGAGCAACGTTCACGCCTGAAAGTAGAATGTGAGTGGACAAACAAGAACGTTAACTCCCTTTCGCGTAGGACCGTGAACGCGTGTATGTATGTGTGAGTTTATGTTGTGTGTATCCATTTGTCCGTCTTCGTGTATATAAAAGTCTCTCGTTGTCCTCGAACGTCCTCTGTCCTCATCTGGCTAACCTGCGCCCACAGCTGCCCACAGTCTAGCACATGCACTGCTCATCGGCACCTAGTATGTTCAGCTGTGGACATATTGGGAAGCTCTGTGAGGTTGCTTCTAAGCAAGTGTCCAGGCATAGCAGTAACACAGTCAGGCTCTTCAAGTCTGAAATAGCAGTGGTATGGAGTGCACTGATGGAGCACAGTGTCAACACAGTCTTCATTCAATGATGGTTTGTGTGATTAATAATTTTTGGCATTAAGAAACTATGTTATTCTTTCACTTCATGACTCAAGTCAAATACAGACACAATAGAATGCGTCGTGTTCTTCATCAGCATCATCAAGGTTATTGACGGTGTTCGAGTAAGCAATCTACAGATAGAATATATAAGTGAGTACGGAAATGTTTGCATGCGCAGCTCATTGACCGAACTGTCCGAATACGTTTTTCAAAAGTGTCAGACAGCATGGCACGTGGCCAGTGACTGCAGTGAAGTGTCTTCCATATAAAAGTGGTTAGCTTTTCACAACCGCCCAAATAGGATCACTGTTTGTCTCGATGTTTCTTTGTCCTCTTGTTAATGAATTGAAACCAATTTGCCCAAATATCCAGGTTGCCCACGCTCTGTAATAACAAAATGGTTGACAAAGTGTGGGTGCTGTAACAGACTCCCTTAGCACTTATGTGTGTACGCTTCATTCCCTCTCCTGCAATCCAAGCTAAGCAGGAGGAGAGGGCAACTGCAAAAAAGTGGGGAAGGGGTACAAGGAGACGATGACAGACTACAATGATGAATTGAGTTGGTCATAACTGTTTTTATTGCCAGGTAGTATGGTGTGACCTGTGGCAGGCTGATGGAGAGGCCTGGCAACACGACGGTGTGTAGAGTGGCAACACGCAGACGAAACTCTGGCGATACTAGAGAATGTTGTCCAACATTTATTTTATCACATTTTTAAAGGAGGGGAAAAGGGTTATTGGCAAGCATTTCATGAGTCACATGACTTGTGTGGCGACACAGTTTGGCTACAGAAAACAGACATCATTGGACACCTCGCTCCATCCAGTGGCATAGACAGGCATCGTGAATACACTGGTGAGTTGAAATGACACCCGAGGTTGCACGACACAATAGGAAAGAGGCTATTCCATGAAAAAGGGGGGGGGAGGGGGTTGTACACGTGTCTTTGAATTATGGTTGTCAGAGTGTATTAAACTTTTTAATATGGTGTGACTGCACATTTTCTATATCTTGGGGACTGGTAGTTTGTAGGATGTAAAGTTTGAGGTATACAGTTGAATTCGTGAACTGCTGCAATAAAATGTTGTGCCAGTGCTTTTGGTTATTTTTTCCCTGTGTTCATGCGATGCCTATTCAATCTAACATTAACAGCTTGTCCTGTTTTGCCAACGTACCACTTGTGACAATGAACAATTGATCTTCAACATTTCAACTAGTAACAGTAAAGCTGTATTTTATGTGATGTGTATCAATCAATCATTTTATTTCCTTTTGATTAGGAGGAGTACAGGACTAAAAGTTTAAGAGCTTGGCGAGGTCCCCATTCCGTTCACACGTTGGCAAAGCAGTAGGAATGGC
The DNA here is from genome assembly GCA_013436015.1 of Rhipicephalus annulatus. NCBI lineage: Eukaryota > Metazoa > Arthropoda > Arachnida > Ixodida > Ixodidae > Rhipicephalus > Rhipicephalus annulatus. Next base: position 1,390,230 of record WOVY01000265.1, on the reverse strand, counting down.
AGACAATAATGCATGAATAATATCAAGTAAACTTATACGAATAACACTGCAAAAACTATTACAAAAATAATTCATTTCATTTATTTGTACCCTCAGGACTGGGAGGTATTACAGGGTGGAGTGGTATTAGCACAAAAAGAAAAAAAAAGAAAAAAAAGAATACAGAAATGCAGCAATGGATATGCAGTTATTGCAGTGGTGTGGCTCCTACTCATACAGTCTTAGCTAATGGCGTTTTTAAACAATTCATGATCTTGGATAGTTGCTATTGATGCGGGAAGGTGATTCCATTCGATGCTCGTGCGTGGTAGGAATAATGTGTGGCAGCTATTTGTTCTGCATAATGGAACTCCGACCTTGTGACGATGATCTAGACGAGGTGATACATAATCTGGTAGTGAAATAAGTTCATTATGTAATTGGGGATGGTGATATATTTTGTGAAAAAGACACAAACGAAGAAACTGACGGCGAGATGCTAAAGATGATAGGTTCAAGCTAGATTTCATTGCCGATATGCTTGTAGTGCGGTTATAGTTGGAAAGAATAAAGCGGGTAGAATTATTTTGAACCATTTCGACTGAGTGTATTAGATTGGCAGATACAGGATCCGAAATCGAGGCAGCATATTCTAATTTAGGGCAAACCAATGTTGAGACTTACTTTAGGGCGAACCAATGTAGAGACTTACTTCGAATCACTTAAGTACCGAAAAGTAAGTGCGCAATACTTATTAAAAATATGTATTGAACGAATGTGAAAAACACATCATAGAAGCTTATAGCAAAAACGCAATGCTTTGAAATTATCCTTGTACTAGAGGGCTTAAGTAGAGAGCGGATTTCAGGCTAATTCCTTTTTTGTTCCCTGTGTTCCTATCGCACCACTTTTGATATATGAGCATGAATTAGATGTTGATAAGTGCTTTTATACTGCCTGTTTGCACTGGAGCACTAAACCCAACGTCACAGCTTCAGTCCTGCAATTTTTAGGGGTCACGCATGTTAACAACAGCCTACAGGGTCTTATGCCGCACCCAGAAAGCCTTCATTGACAAGGTGTATAAGTGCCCATTTTCGGCATTTGTGACTGACTACCGATAAGTGGCTATCAATGCTTATATTCACAATTGGCACCTATATTACCACTATTCAACCCTGAATTTCTTATTAGAGTGCATTCTCAGACTGTTATTCCTGTCGATACAACATTGACTGTTCGGACCTCCATGGTGTTTAAGCTAACCTTCTAGGTAAACCAAGTTAATGGAAAACTGCCACTAGCAGGGGTGAAATGGGATGTGCTGGCTACCTCAAACAAGTGCGCTGACATGGTGCGACATTTTTTGATTTCCTGTCCTAGATACAGGTTGGGATGTCCTGGCATGCATTTACGACATGAGGGAGTAAAAAATGTTTTGCCAGCCTATTTCTGATATATAAGAATTGTTTTGCCTGTTTATATTTAGCACAAAAAACACTCTTTTGCAGTGCGTAAAGATATGGCCTCTAGTCATAAACTACTAAGGTACACATGGTTGCTGTTCTTTTACACCAAAGTCTGCACGAATTTGAACGCTGACAAGAATCCAAACTTGTGAGTTTTTATCGGCTAAGTAACTTGCACTGAGCCCCCCAAAGCAGGTTGGGAAGGTGTCCTTCAGAAGCGTAAAGGCCGTGCAATAGCCTTGGGCTGACTGCGAATTATGAATTAATACCGCGATGGGTACGGCACCCGCATTCGTGGCTGCCGGAAGAACAGTCACGGTGCTTCGTGATGTGTCACACAATGATGTCGAAATCAATAAAAATAATTCCTTTTGCTGCATTTAACAGCTGTGCTCGTCTCATGATCGGTGTCACAACCAAGACCACCCAGTACTGGCCATCCTCTGAGCTGCCCAGTTTGACATCAACGCCTGCAACGAGTAAAGAAATGCAAAAATGTTTTTGAAAGGGATCAAATTTGAAGAAAAAGAAACAACACTGCAACATATTCTGTACACAGAAGTAAAAACATGTATTAGAGCATGGATTTGTGTGTCGATAGGAACTGAACCCAAAGCTATATGTTATCATATTTATGTGCACAAGAAAAGAGTAGTGATTTCAGTTTGTTAGTGCTGAACAAAGCAAGGCCATAAATCAAAGCTTTGTGACGTAAATTTATAGATCCAAGTACTAACTCATCATGTGTAATCATGAAGCCACAGCCTACATTAGTGACAGTTGCCCCGCCGCGGTGGTCTAGTGGCTAAGGTACTCGGCTGCTGACCCGCAGGTCGCGGGTTTCAAATCCCGGCTGCGGCAGCTGCATTTCCGATGGAGGACGGAAATGTTGTAGGCCCGTGTGCTCAGATTTGGGTGCACGTTAAAGAACCCCAGGTGGTCGAAATTTCCGGAGCCCTCCACTACGGCGTCTCTCATAATCATATGGTGGTTTTGGGACATTAAACCCCACATATCAATCAATCATTAGTGACAGTTGACAATTGTATTGCCTGTGAGGACTAGCTATTATGTTCAGTAACTCTAACTGAAATCTGTAATAAGCTGCCTATTGTGAGGCATAAATGTGTGTGATATAATCTTTTGTGAGAAGTTGAGAAAATTTTATGACTGTTTTTAAGCTTGCAGCATCCATACTATCATTGTTCTAAAAAAATATATAGAAAGGAACCAGGCATTCACAAGCACATGTAGCTCAGTCACAGTAAAAGCTGGAAAAGCAGCCTTTCTAGACCCCGTTCTAATCTCTCTTGGTGTGACTACCAGTGAACTTACAGGGTACTTATTATGCCATAGATCATTATAATTTTTGTCAATTAGGAAAGCACCCACTGTGCAGTTATTCAATATTTTACAAAGAAGTGAGGTGCCCACTACATATCTTTGAAGCATTATGTGCTATTTGTTTGTGCTATGGCAAATGATACTGAACAATTACCACCAAGCAACATTGTGATAGTTGGGAAAAACTTATGCAGTTCGCATAGCGTGACTCATGATTGTTATTCTACTCTTTCACCATGCTATTTCACTCCTGTAAATGCACTTCACTGCTCAACATGACGCCTCTATATGGTCATTCTACAAAAAAACTTTGTATTCTAGCACTGGTGCTCTATGGTAAAATACCAGCCTGCCACATCCTTTCCTGGGTCAAAAGCATCAAATTTTAACAGCAAGGTACTATTGCTGCAGTCAGAGCAGGCAAGTCACTAAGTATCTGTGGATGTAACCTGTGGATGATGCAATCGCACTTTTTACGGTGTGCCGCAGCTTTGTAGTGTAATTGAAATGGTTACCACAGTGGCTTATAAAAGAGCTGTATCAGGGAATCGCACACTATGAAATGCTAGCGGGCGACTTCCAGAACAAAACAAGGCTTTGGGGTGTAAGCATGGTCCAACCACCAAGTGTTAAAAAAAAACAAGGAAAGTGAGATGCAGTAGTCAAATGACTGAATGGATCAGTCTTGTGAGTAACCATCTGCAAAAGTATCAGATTCCGCCTTTTGCTAAGATACAAATGTGGTTACAGAATACTGACTTTTTCTCCAGATACCATGCCTAGTACAGCTAAACCCCTTTATAAGTGGCATTCTCCGGGCAGCAATTCTTGTCTCTTAATACAGATTACCACGTATGCATTTTTCCTACCAATCCGTATTTTACTCTAAGCACACTGGTGTTTCTTATACCCATTTGTCTCTTATATCAGTGTCTCTTATAAAAGGTTTCAACTATAGTACTCTTTATCTACTAAAACACTGTCTTGTTTTTACATAATGGAGGTAATCACATGACGTCATATGCAAGAGGCCCTAGCATGGAAGTCGCCATATTTGTGCTTTCGCGCATAAACATTCTCACTCCACAAAGTTCTCGGCAGTGTGTGTTTTGCTAATATTTTCATAAAATGGGTTAGTGATGTGTACCGCCACCAAATAACGCGCTGTCATAACCCAGATCACTGACAGACCAGGGCTATGGCAGCGCACGCACTGGTGCTGCCTGGCAGGAAGAGCTCATTGAATACCTCTTATCAAGACTAGGTAGTTGAGAATGCTGTCTGCAGAGTAATTTTGCAGAAGATGGTCCTCACTCTAAGGTAGCCTGCACAACAATTACAGATACTAATGACTTATGGGTGAATAGCAGGTCATTTGCTTAATGGGCGTTAGACCTGTGCATGTTGCCTCAATGCTTCCGATGAAAAATTGGGCAGAAAGAAGTAATGACCGAATGAAGAGATACAGCAACTGGTACATGACTGAAGCACAGTCAATGTAAAGAATTCTTTTTACATTGGTATTCAAGCAAGCATCTGAAAAAAGGTTGAGTGAGGGAGAATACAGGAAGACATATCTTTTGAAGACTTGAATCGGCTGAATAAATAACTAGTTATGAAAATATTGATTTGTATGACCTTTGTATTTATTTCAATGGAAAATTGTGTGTTACATTGGGCTGCAGGGGCTCCACATCCACTTACTTGACGACAGCTTTTATGGTATCATTTTGAAAAGTTGTATGCCGATGTGAGCTAGAATCTCATCCACACCATGTAAATGCTAGAATTAAGCACTCCAGGGTGCAGCTGTAGCGTGCTGTGACCATTGAACTGTTGTTGACCCAAATGTTTGGTGACAAGCCATTAATAGCCCACATATAGTTCCTAATGCTAACTGTACAGCATTGATGAGTAATAGTCAGATGAGCACCACCTGCAACTCTGTAACCTGAGGTGCAGTTAGCCCAAGAGATAGTTGGAAAAGCTTGTACGGTACTCAGTTGTTTTGTGAAAATGAAGCTCTGGGATGTGGTACTCATTTTCTGTTTTGCCACAAATTTATTATCCAGTGTTCTTAGCAATTTACAAATTAGTAATTTAAGCTGGAAGTGAATATTCTAGAGCAAAATAAACAGTCAGAACTTGTTCCACTTTTTTCATCTATTCGTCACTTGAAACTTTCATAAACAGGCAAGCATATTTACTAAGTGACACCTAGTATGCAATTAATATAGAGGCATGTTGGAGTATTCAAACCGGTTTCACTGTGGGACTGAATGATAGTTTTTTCATAAAGAGATGTCTGTGCACTGATTTTATGTGCTTCTCAATTTCGTCACAAGCAAAATTATGGCATGTCATCCTGCATCGACTACACATTGTTACAGCACCCTGGTGATGACATTATGACCCTTTACGAAAGAAAGTAGCTCTGTTCGTCATTACTCTATGCTGAACTTTTTTGCTAGCATTGGGTGTCATCTATAGCTTGTGAGTAGTGGCAATAATGGTGCTTCTACTATATGCAATTGCGTGATATATGACTTTTCATTCGAGGAACTTGTATGGATTCCCTTTGAAACATTGGCCACAATATTACATGAATGTCTCATGTTAATATTGTAAACTTTACTGAACTGTTATAAGATTGGATGTATTATCTTTTGTGACTGAAAACGCTATGTGTGGTACCTCTACAGCTCTCTTAGTGCTTTAGCAGTGTCCGAAATCTGTGAATCAAGTGCTGCACTGACACAACATTTTAGAAAATGGGTTTCAAGATCTATTGTAACTAAAAGTCTTCTAAAAATGCTTGCAAATTAGGGCTTAGGATTTTAATAGCCTTTAATAATGCAAATATAATAATAATAATAATAATAATAATAATAATAATGTTTTATGTCTCAAAACCACGATATCATGACAATATATACGGAGACAACCATAATTTTGCCCACTTGGCGTTCTTAAACACACCTAAATCTAAGCAGACAGGTTTCTAGCATCTTGGCTCCATTGAAATGCAACTGCCCCCGCCAGGATTCAATTCTGCGACCTTTGGGTTGGCAGTCAAGCACCATAACCACTAGACAGCTGTAGCAAGTATGGAACGTATGGTGTAAGTGCAGTGCTGTAATAGTCAACTCACCATGTTTAGCATAGAGTGGCATCTTCTCAGCTATTTTTAAGAGGGGGTCTACATCCTTTCCAAAGTTTTTTTTTCTCCAGAGCCTGTGCCAGTAGTATATGGCAGGAGGCAATGGGTTCACTGCAGAGTTGGCAACGAGAGCATACCCATCTTCTTGCGCAAGCAGTTTGCTCTCGTGAAGCCTGATGGCTTCAGCTGGTGACATGCCGTTGTCAAAGTATGCCGAAAAGGTCTCTCTGGTCTGCATTGTTGGAGTAAGACGAGAAAGTGCGTCTGCTGCTGCAGTGCTGTGGCTGTGGTTTTTGTGATGAAAGAGCTTTATCATAGCTGGCAGTGGCTTTTCCCCACGTAAAAAAGCATCATTACGTTTTGTATTTCTGTTGACCTTCTTGATTTTGAGGTCAATCTTTGCTGGACAGTGTGCTGCAGCCTCACCACATGATTTTTCCCTCTTTGCCTCTTTGCAGCGCCATACTTTGTGAAACACCATCCTGCAAAGCAGTATGAATTTAGAATTTCAGTGTCAGCAACGAAAGGGGTCTGCTTTGCCTGCAAATGCCATTCGATCAAAGGAAAAATACACCAGTTACTTGAGCACTTACTAGGTACCTGCACAAATCTCCTTGCAGTGCATTTAACCCTTTTAGACGCTTTGTACACAATTGTGTACATCACTTGTTTTTGCTAGTTGTGTCAACTAGGGGCTAAAAAAGTGCAAGATACAATGAAGTTTAGATGGAATAATAAACCTCCTCCCTAATAAACGTGTCTTTAACTTCAGTTTTCACACTACTGTTGCATATAATCACTTTTCCAGAAGCACTACCATAGTCGACGAGTCATTCATTGCAGCGCTTCGCTGGAGCCACTTCGAAATATCTTTCTTTCTTTTCTCAGTATCGTTAAAATGAGAAACCAATATCCAGTATATACCTAGTCTGAGATTTCATTCTATATATGCAAGAATCAAATATGAATGTCTTTAGAATAAGTGGATGTTTCATAAAAGCTTAATTTCAATTAACTGCTATGAAATGCCTAAATCAATGTATTATAAAATTATTGTTGTTGCAATAGAATATAGACAGCCTTGAAATCATGTGACAATTTGACACATTTACAGGCAGTTCTTCACAGGTGGCATCTGAAAGGATTAACTCAACAAACCTGCCAAAAATGCACTCATTAAATTCACTTCATGCATGACCGACGCACATTTAAGACATTTTCAGCTTGTAGGTTAGAGTTTGACGACAGTTCAGATGGTGAGGAAACATGATAATAAAGTTCCAGTCACTCAACAAGTTTAGGCGAAAACAAATGAGAGACGTTTCGGGACTAGTACAGGTTCCTAGTAGTAATGAAGGGGCTCTTACAGATCTCGGGGTGTCTCTCGTGAGTTTTCATTTTCACTTGTTCAGTGACTGCATTGTCATCATTAGGATAAATAAATCACGGAAAATGCCAATCCTGCTGCAAAGCTACTAGCTACCGTGGACACATCTTAGAGGCTTGCCACAACACTTGAAATTTGAACAAGAGATCACAGTTGTAAAGCCTGCACAAACTCTGCATTTGAATTTATCGTGACCATCAGCTCTTATTTGTGCAAGTTGGAACTTTATGGTAAACATTTGATGATCTCACATTTCCAAGAAAGGGGATTCAATCAATTAGTTTTTTGGCACAGTAATTGGTGGGTGAGACAATTTTACTAAATATTTTGCTAATGAATCGCTTTTGTATTAGCCAAACCGGGGGGAGTCGAGAGACACTCTCACAATAGCTTCCTGGAATCGGCACAAAGTTAAAAGTTGGTATTGGGGATCTAAGCTAGTCACTGCAGTCTCTACTGTGCCTGTAGTTCATCTGGGGGTGCCGGGGGGAGGGGTAATACAACTTTTTTCTCAACTATTTCACAGTCCAGAATACATGCTTTGAGGTGGTTCCTCTATTATTATAGAAGATACGTTTTGCCTCGCGGATGTAATTGCGAAAACTTACGGCCATGTTGTACCAGGTTTGTTAAATTTTTCGTTCTTTTTTGTAGTGTTTCTGAGAAAAAGAAAAATGCACTCTATTCTGCCCCCCCCCCCCATGCGAGGACACTTGTAAGCGCATTAAGTTTTGGTTTGAAGGCAACTCCGGTGAATCACCTGAAGGGTGTCCAGTTTGCGACTAAGGCGGTGGGAATGCGCGTTTCGTTATTTCTATATATTTGAGAAATGTCACTGAATGAGCGGAGTTCTAGCCCTCTCGTACCGATCATCTCCTCAGTTGTCCACAACCATTGAGACGGCGCATCGTTGAACATTATCCACAAAACATGAAGTTTTATCACCAGAGACGACGTAAGTTATTTTTGAAGTTATAACATCATTTTTTGCATTACCTTTCACACTTTGCTGTTGGCTTGACTGAAGTCTACAACCCATGACGTATTCGTCTTCAAGCCGTAGTCTTCTACCCAGCTGCAGGCGTGACGTTCATCGGTGATGTTTGCTCGAAGCACGTCGACGTCAGGTGATGAGCTCTCATTGTCTTTGACGCATTCGATCGCGCTGTGCGCCGATGTTTCACATGCGCTGCTTTCACTAGCCATAGCCGTACAACACACTGCGATCGCGGCGATCACGTCTTGAAACACCGCTAAGTTAAAAAAAGGGGGGGGGGGAGGCGAGTAGTTCAACACAAAGGCGATCGCGTCGAGCGACAAGGCGAGGGCTCAAGACACTGGCGGCACCAAATATACTTAAAAGCCAAGCGTGTTCACTGTAAAAAAAAAATCGCACAGTAGGACACAACGGCAGATCACTTCTTGCTGTAGGGCCAAGGCCGCAAAAAGGCGCAGGCGTCAACACAAATGTTCACTGAATTAAAAAATTCACGCGCACGAAAAATGCACACTAAACCACAAATTAGTCCAACGCCACGCCAAGCGCCTCTTCCTCAGTCAACGCGAGATCAGTCCACGGTGCAGAGGCGGAGACGAAAGTGCCACGGGCATTGAACAAAACAGCGCAAGCCTTTTATTCCCATCTGCGCTGAAAGGAACGGCCTTTAGGGATTCCTTCAGGGCGCACTCCGAGAACGAGAGTATTTCGTCCATGAGGCGCGGCGGCCAGTTGCTAGGCACACGTCGTGGCGGCGTCCCTGCGAGAGTGTGACCAATAGCGCGCCGCTGCGGTTGCCATGCGTTGAACCTACTGCAGATTACAAATGCGCAACCGGGACACATATCCACCCGCGGGTATGTGCCACTGTTAGGCGGGAAGTGTTAGATGACGTATGGGATGGGATTGCGACATTGTACATGTCTTGATCAGAGCGTCATACTCATTAAACCAGCAAACTCTCCCATACTAATTATGGTTCACACCAAGTTAAGGGGGTGATCACGTATGCGGATAGATAGATAGATAGATAGATAGATAGATAGATAGATAGATAGATAGATAGATAGATATGGATGGACGGACGGACGGATGGATGGATGGATGGATGGATGGATAGATGGATAGAGATGGATGGATGGATGGATGGATGGATGGATGGATGGATGGATGGATGGATGGATGGATGGATGGATGGATGTGCCGATTCGCGCTCAAAATTCTTCGCACTTAAAAGTGCTGTAATGAGGCTTTGACCCTGTCAACTCTCATTTTACAGCGCGCACCAAGCTACGGCCACCAAGCTACGGAGCGTCCATAAGTTATCAAGCTTACTAACGGCTAACCATTTACACACACCATAACTTTTCGCAGTCCGCAGAGCTCCTCAGCTCGAACGTGTTTTGATGATCAGTAGCTAGATGTCGCAACGCTCTCGCATTGTGCACCCTTCACGTTTTTCGTTTTTTTTTTTTTTGAACGAACGCCTCCAGGGGCATGGTCTCTCCTGCGCGCGTGATTATCGGATCAGACTCGTGATTCAGGAGAGCACGAAAGTCACTTCACTTGCTGCCACGGCCGCGTTTGCGAAATGAGCACAGTGTTCTCATACGATCAAGAATTGTCACAGTTGTACACATGTGTATACTTTTGCGTTCATGGCGTGCGTTGTTCCTTCTGTTTAAGCAGCGTTGTTTAGGTGTCGAGCTGAGACAGTAGTCTGTCTGTGGTTGCGCTAGGTGTGCTCGTTTCCTGCATGAGGTACACGCTATAGGTTCCGAGATGCTTGCTTATTGTTCGCATGAAATGGTGATTTGTTGATGTAGCATTCATTCCTTCACTCTTGTGCCGAAACAATCCAAAATTGTTTGGGGCGAAAGGCAAACAGGATAAGAAAGCGGCATCGTCAGAACCCCACTCCGTTGACCATGCTTAAACTCAGTAACGTGCGTAAAGAATTAAAAGACAGTATCAAGGAAGCAAAAGATCAGTACTATAACGTCACTTTAAAAAACTTCTTGCTGTCATCCCCAGCGAAATTCTGGCAGCATTTCGCCTCAAACAAGAAGCGTTTTCATAATAAATGTGTTAATGGGACCATCGTAACTAATAAAAAACTATTGCAGAATCTTTTAACACGTTTTTTTGTTCAGTGTTTACTGATGACGATGGAAGTAAACCATGTTCAAAAACGCTTCATGATATCCCACCAATAACTGACCTTACAATATCTCAGGAAGGAATCTTGTCTCTACTTCTTAACATAGATCCCAAAAAGACGCCTGGTATTGATAGCATACCTAACGCGTTCCTTGTGAGGTATGCTGAATGGTGCTCGAAGTTTTTGTCCATCATTTTTCAAAAGTCACTGTCACAGCGCGCGCTTCCAGATGACTGGAAATTCGGAAAAATTATCCCTTTACCCAAATCACCTAACACTTCTCTCGTCTCTGCCTATAGACCGATTTCCCTGCTTTGCTCATGTGCGAAGGTATTAGAACATATTATATTCAAGCATCTCTCAGTTTTTCTCGAGGAAAATAATTTAATCAATGACCGACAACACGGCTTTCGAAAAGGATTTTCAACCGTCACACAACTGTTGGAAACCGTTCATGACATTGCAGCTATTCTAGATAGGCAAGGCCAGGTTGACATGATTTTCCTAGACTTCGATAAAGCATTTGATCGCGTGTCGCACCCAAAACTTCTCGCGAAACTTAAACCTATACTAAAAAACAGTACATTAACTTCATGGATTGAGGCCTACCTTTCTTATCGAAATCAAATATTTTCTATAGCTAACGTCCAGTCTGATTCACGACCAGTGAAATCGGGAATCCCTCAGGGCTCTGTGCTTGGGCCACTCCTTTTTTTAATTTTTATAGACGACATTGCCAATGATATCCCGGTTTCTATTGAGTTATTTGCAGATGAATGCATTCTCTATCAGGAAATACGTAGTGCAGACGACCAGGTTCTTTTAAACGCAGCGTTAACAAAAATATCTTCTTTGTGTGCAGTGTGGCAAATGAAGATTAATGAAAAGAAAACGGTAGCTATGACCGTTACGCGCAAGCTGCTTCCTTTGAAACACTCATATTCCATCAATGGTCAAAAAATATCGTTTGTTAAAACTTATAAATATTTGGGGTTGTATTAAGTGCAGATTTAAGGTGGAATGAGCATGTTGCCTACATTGAAAACAAAGCTTTACAGAAACTAGCATTTCTCAGACGTTCTTTGCGCAAATCTACCCCCATATTAAAATTAATTGCGTATAAAACTTTTATCCGTCCGATCCTCGAGTATTCATCTGTGGTTTGGGACCCTCATAGCCAAGTAAATATTAAAACACTTGAAATGATTCAAAGAAAAGCAATCCGATTTGTATATAATCGCTACAGCGCTCTGACGTCACCCAGTGAACTGTTAAAAAAAGCTGACTTAGATACCTTGCAGGCAAGACGGCAACACGTTCAATTGAAGTACATGTTTCTACTTTACCACGACAAGTTACGCATAGACAAGCACGCGTACATAAAAACGGTTCACCGACGATCAACTCGTTCCGAGCATCCAAAAAAACTGAAGGAATATTCCTGTCAAGCAAAAGCCTTTAAAAACACTTTTTTTCCGCGCACTGTCACTAATTGGAATGCTCTTTCTGCCGACCTGGTGAACTGCGAAACCGTTCAGTCGTTCATGGAGAAACTTAAACACCAGCAACCCACTTGACTGATCTTTCTTTGCGCTTCGCCCTCTATTTTTCCACTGCGTATCCTGAACAGGCTTCTATTTATGTTCCACTTTTTATCACTATTTTCCTATCAATGTATCGTATTTTTGAAATGTTGCGATTTTTGAACCGTTATATGATATTTGTTTCTTAGTTCTGTATTAGCAGATTTGTCATCATAGTTTTTTTTGTATGTGTACGCGTAAACCACTACAATTGTGTAAGTACTGGCGTTTTACATTGATGTACTAGTTCTCCATGGTGTAAGCTCTACGTGACGTGTTTCCTTTCCTGTTGTATGTTCATATTTGTTTCCTTTTTTGTATCACCCACCCCTGCCTAAGGCCACATGTGTGAGGCTGGCAGTACTTCTGAAATAAATAAATAAAAATAAACGCTCAACTACCTCGCTGAGGACGCCTTTCACTTTCGTGGTATACCAGTTCCTGAAACGAGGAATCACCCATAATTTTCCTTCTTCTCGTAATTAAGCATGCTCTGCCTGCACTTTCCAATCCTTCGCTGTCCATTTGGTGGCTCCTACTTACGACACACCACGTGGCTTATACAGTCATGTTTCCTTTCTTAGTCATCTGGAATATTTGTGAGGGTACGTGTTTCACCCTCACTGAAATACATTTACCAGTGGCCCTGCTCCTAATACGCATATCGAATTATTTCCTGGGTTGCATCCCAGAGTTTTAAAATGCGAAGCATTTCCTAGTGAACTATGGTGACTTTGAGCGTATCTATCTATCTATCTATCTATCTATCTATCTATCTATCTATCTATCTATCTATCTATCTATCTATCTATCTATCTATCTATCTATCTGCTTACGTTTAGGTGCTCTCGTGGTCACCCCCTTAACTTGGCTTGAACCAAAATTAACATGGGAGGGTAAGGTGGTTTCACGAATATGACGCACCTGTGAAGACATGAGTATTGCCACAACACGTCACGTACGTCGTCAAACACATCCCGCCAGGCAGTGGCACAAACCGATGTACGTGTATGTGCCGCTGGTATGCTGGTATGTGCCACAGGTGATTGACTCTTAGTATCTGCCCAGGAATGACAAGAGCACACATGGGCAATTTTAACGCGTGAGTGTTAAGCAATACCCGACATCGGTAGCGTCGACCCAACGAAGGCATAGAATAAATGTCAGTGTTGAGAAAAACCTGACATAGGCAGCGTTGACCCCCCGACGAATGCGTATAATAAATTTCAGGGTCCCAGCAGAAATCGAACGCATGCATTCTGTGGTGCATCCAAACATTCCACCACAGAGCTGCGCCAGGTCTCGTAACTACTTTTCAATATACGCTAATCTTCGTGAAACGTGAATAGTGATTGAAGTGCTGCCTACCCAGTGTAGAGCACGTGAGCAGCCGGTGTTCACTCTGCGTGGCGACACCTTGGGGCAGCATCGGGCTCTGAGGTTTTCAGCCTGACAACTAGGCCGCTCATGCTTCGGATACACCACTTCAGAGCCTGAAACTGCCTCAAAGTTTCGCTGTGCAGAGCGACCACCAGCTGTCTGCGCGCTCCACACAGACGTGGCCATGGCTATACTCATTTAATACAGACATCACGTCGGGTTAACAACCATTGTGGTAAGGTGCTATGCGCTGAAGTTGATTTATGTAGCAGTGTCTAGGGCCAGCATCCTCGCGAGCATCAGCGGTTCATATCAGCTTCTGGTGTAGCTAATATGCATGCTCCAGTTAGCATCGTTGCTCAAGCGCAAACAACTGCTTATGTAAACATCTGCAACTCTTCTACATTTGTCTGTGAGTCAAACATTTGTACATATATTTAACGTCTTTTCATAACGTTTTACTCGTTAAAAAATTATGACATGGTCACCTTCCCTCCACATGCTTTGCATAACTGTCGATTCCCAGGTACGTGGGATCTGCCGAATATTTTTTGATTGCGATGAAATCTTGCCCTTTCAAAATTTTTGTGTATGTGCGTACAGACAGTTTGTTCACAGCGTCACTTTGGTATTTGTACAATGTCACGTGTTCAATTATTGGTTCGAGTAAATTCTGGCTCATTTATTAACATATATAATGAAACAAACAGCTGGGGAATATCAAACTTAAGAGCCCTCGTGCTCTTTCTTTTTCATTTTTGCTCGTATTCTATTTCAATACGTTATGATTCATTCAACTACTGTACTATCCCACACAGTGCAAGTTTATTTCCCAGTAAGTAGTTTGAGTGTGCGTTCCCAGTCATGCTGGGAAAAATCAAGGCGTTGTGACTCTGTTAGCTGAGCTTCTTCGACAGCAAGTGGTCATGACGTAGCATTGGATGACAGTGTTGACCAAGTCTCTTATATTTGCAGTGAAGGCTACTGTGCAACAAGTAACAGATTATTTTTAATTCACGACTAGTTCACAGCTTGCTGTCCATAACGATGACAGTACTAAGGAAAGCCTTGTGGAGTTCAATGCAGAAATATATTATTAAATGCGAAGCATTTTTAGGAAACTTTGACGGCTTTGGCGTATCTATCTATCTTTCTATCTATCTATCTATCTATTTATCTATCTATCTATCTATCTATCTATCTATCTATCTATCTATCTGTCTATCTAGCCACCTACGCCTTTTAGCTCTCCTGACCGTTTCGATAATGGTATCGATACCAAACTTGGTATGCCACAACATGACTGTATGAAGAACATATTTGACTAGTCATAACATGAAAATTATGACACGCATGCCATGAATATCATTATTTATATTTTATCGTCCTGAGTCTTTTGCGGTCGTTTCGCTCACATGGCATCTTGCAAAACTGATATGGTATGGCATGATTGCATGGCGAACACACGAGACATACCCTCACATGAAAATCATGACATGCGGGTCATGTAACAGCATGACTACATGCCACGCTCATGATGCAATCATGGCCGTTTCGATAGCGTCACATATACCAAATTTGGTATTACAGTACGTGAATGGATGAAGAAGGTATGTGACTGGTGCAAACATGATAGTCATGACACTCGTGTCATGTAACGACATGACTACATGCCACGCTCATGATGCGCTCGCGGCCGTTTCGCTAGCTTCACATGTACCAAACTCGGTATTACATGACGCGAACGAACGACATAGGTAAATGACAAATCCAAACGTGATAATCACGACACGCCTGTTATGTGACAACATGACTACATGCCACACTGATGTGCTCGCAGCCATTTCGCTAGCGATGCCAAATTCGGAATTACGTGACGCCCATGGCTGACGAAAGTATGTGAATGGTGCGAATATGATAATCATGAGATGCGTGTCATGTGAGAACATGACTACACGCCACAGTGAAGACGCCAATAGATTTCGACGTGACGCGGTGCGCGTGCTCGCTGGTGTTCCTTTCGTCGCGTCAAGTCGGCGAAAGCCGACTTGCCGCGACGAAAATATATGGCAAGTATATGACGCGACGAGTATATGGCACGCGCCGGTCTTGCCATATACTCTCACGCGCGCGGCGCATTGCTCTGACGCATGCGTGTTTCAGCGCGTCCAGTGTCCCTTCATCACGAAAAAAGGTAGAGAATCGGCGCAAAATGCAGCATGTCGCATTTCGCGCCAGTTGCCGTCGGGCCACGCTGACGGACGCTGGTCGCGCATGGCGTCAGACTATGGAGTGCTCGCATTTCGCTAACGTAGCGTCGCTGTGCCCAGCGCGCGCGTGCGTCAACGCTACATTGGAGTGTATTGGGCCCTTCATGATGCGCTCGCAAATGTTTTGTTAGCTCCACATATACCAAATTTGGTGTTACGTAATGTCAATGGACGACGAAGTATATGACTGGTGCAAACATGATAATTCTCACACGGGTGTCATGCAAGAACATGACACATACCACGCTCATAGTGGGCTCGAGGCCGTTTCGCTAGCTCCACATATATAATATCTGGTATCACGTGACGTGAATAGATGATGAAGGTAAACAACGCATCCAAGCATGGCAATGATGACACGGAAGTCATGTATGGTAACATTTACCTACACCTCGTAACGTTGCGCTGATTTTAAAGTGATATATCAACATTTCATATTCGTGCTTCGCATATCATCGATTCCCCCTGTACGTGGGATCTGCCAATTTTTTTTCTTCTCACAAGTTTCGGGTTCTGTCGCAGATTTGGGCTATCTAGCTGCTTTATGGAATAACCAGAATAGTTTTAACACTAAATATTGTGCCGTTTTTTTATGGTTAATGATGTTTACAGAGTAGTAGCCAACAAAAATGCACCGGAAACATTCACCGCAGCTGCAACCGGGTGATCAAATGGTTCCCAGGGTTATACGTATCAATATCAGCTGTTAGAAATTGTTCTAAAAACTTAATAGTACTGTGCCTCCGGAGCACTGATGATAGTCAACTTATGCTTTAACATGGCATTTTGCTCCAGCATATTTACTTATCGATCATTATTTCTCCTCATAGGACACGTATCACGCCATGATGACAAGTAATGTAATCCTCGTGGAATAATTAGCCTTAACTGATTACTTTCTGATGTCCACGCTCAAATAAATGAGCAGTTGCAAGACAATGGATTATAACGGGATATTGTGGGATGTCAAATGCCAGACCATGCGTCAAAGAGTGGAACGGTTTGTTTCCTCTGCAAAGCAATCAAGCGAGGTCCCTTTATGAGACTAAAGAAATGTTTGCAGAAAAGATTGCAAATAGCTCAATTACTTTTATTTCTCACTGAAACACTCAATCATGGAAGACCCATCATGACTGAACTCATTGTTTATTCAACGTACACGTTACAACGAAGTGATTTCGTACTTCTGAGCAGAAACATGTACAAGTGGGGCACTCTGCGCTATTACCGGCGTATAAAACGACGCATATATTAGAGCACTGAGTGAGGAATCTATAAGTACACAGGTTTTTGCACTCATAAGATAAACGACATACGTATCATAACACATGCTCTATCAAACCTATTATCTTGTTTGTTATAAGTATTTCAAGACCGATACTGCCTATAAGAAACATTCGCCATGCTCAATTGCAAGAAATAAGCAAAACAAAATGCAATTTTACGTTTTATACTGCCAATTCGGCTAATTAGTAACGCCGGAACGGTACACTGCTCTCTGAAGCCTCCTATGCTTTCTAATAAAGCACTCATAGTTATCTATATTTATTTTTTTCTCTCAGTGAGGCCAAGTTGGCAGAGAACATTGAAAAGAAAATGTTTTCTTTTACGTGAAACATATGTGAAGTATTCCGCTCCTATGTTAACTTGTGACAGAAATATTTCACTTGCAGCCTTACAATACCAAATTTTTATCAGCTTACTTCATTCACTTACTACGCGACTAGTAATCGACTTCATTTTATGGCTCTGGTATGGTTGCCAAACGCAACCATGTGAGAGCGATTCCATTCGTCGTCATCAGTGCCGTTATGGGGTATCTTGTGCTCCTAATTAGTTGCAACAACACGGACACTTCAGGAGCATTCATACCGTTTCTGTGAGGAAGGAAGAAACAAAAACAATAAAAAGGAAAGGCAAGGGTGTTAATCAGTTGGGCATAACTGGTATGCTACCCCGCACAGGGGGAAGGGTGGGGCAGATTGAAAGAACAATACAGAAAAAAAAGGGAGTGGAAGCTCACATGCACACTCATAACTTCATCAAGAGAGCGGCAGCCTTGTGTGGTATACGGCATCACTAGGAGTCTACAGCCACTCGTGTAAGTAAGTCTGTTCTCCTTAGAAATTTTAGCAATGGCTTCATCGCTTGAATTCTCAATGGCTTTTTTTTAGGATAGCATTGGAAAAAATAGTCCCTTGTGTCATTGTTCTTTTGTCAAAACCAGCGAGAGTGCATGAGAGGCATCGTGTCTGCACAACGTAACGAGGTCATTCGCAAATGATGTACTGCAAGGTCTCCTCGGTGCTGAAAGCGTCGCAAAGAGCGCTGTCGACCATCCCTACCCGAAACGAATAAGACTACTGGAAAGCCACTTTCAGTCATAAGCGCCATAGCAGAGTGGCCTCTCTTAGGCGGAGTCCATTTGTTATTTAAATCGCTGCATTGCATTTAGGTGGTGTTGCTGATAGTTTTGGCCTCTTTATGTAGGTAGGGTTGAGTGTACAATATCCCTTGAGATTCTTCGAAACATAGCAGCAGCATCAGACCTAGAAAGGGTTATAACCTCTGCTTTGTCGCCTTGTAATGCTTACCGGGCAGTATTGCTGACATGCTCGTCACCAATCAATTGCAGTGTCTTAACCACCAATTGAAATGGCACTTGATGCCCCTTCTCAAATGACCGATGAATTAATTGTCTTATACCAAATACCAGTTTGTTCGTATGGTCCAGGCAACAGGGCTGATAAGAGAGATTATAAGGCTGCTCTAGATTAACCAAAGACTGGCCATCGATCCGGTTTTTCGCGATTGACGACACAAAGTGCAGCGTGAAGATCTGTGAGTTGTGCAGCCGCTGATGTTGTTGGGTAGGCTGCACCTCTCATTGTCACAATGACCACTCCGGACAAACTTCAGATGGCGATTGAGCCGTTGGTATAAATATGCACGTGGACGGTGTA
This sequence comes from Rhipicephalus annulatus, assembly GCA_013436015.1. Lineage (NCBI taxonomy): Eukaryota > Metazoa > Arthropoda > Arachnida > Ixodida > Ixodidae > Rhipicephalus > Rhipicephalus annulatus. The sequence continues at coordinate 1,371,537 of WOVY01000265.1, read as the reverse complement.
CTTCACCTGCAGTAGAAGCGGGAATATCTGCTTCAAGACAGGCAATGACAACTCGGATTTTTACTTGATTCCACATACATTGAGGTGCACTGCAAGACGAATCAAACATTAACACTAAGGTGGAGCCCGTGGTTTAGCTGTGGGGCTGAAGGCTGATAATAGATAGGCGGAGTAGCTCGAGATTATTGCACAGTATGATTCTTGCGGCATTTCTGAAGGCAGCGTTGCCAAGTGGTGCTTAGGAGCTCGAGCGAAATTCCTTATTTGAGTTCTTAAAGCTTGTGCAGCCTGTAGAACGCGAAGATTCGTCTAGCAGGTGTTGGTTAGTACAGACAGACTCTATCTCAGAAACCCGAGAAAGAGTACTCTGTATACACAATTCAGCATTGCAACTACTGATATGACCCAGTTTTTTTTTTCACAGGAACGTGAACAGCTTGGCGGTTGCCATCAGACACTTCTTCAAGGTAGCTAACGTGTGAGCTCCAATTGAGGTTTCTGTCATTAATTATACCGAGAAACTTTAGGGTTCCGGCCTAATTAATCATCTGCTCGTCAATACAAACGGCCTACGGTACCATTGATGTGGGCGTGGATGCCACCAATGCACAATTGGAGAGGGATATTTTCAGGCATTATTTGTTCGTTGCTATGAGGTCCAATATGAAGTTCTAGATATAATGACACCACGCCACGTGTTGTATGTTGTATGATTGAGTAAACGCGTGGGAGGGCAACTAAGATCGCTGTCCAAGAGATATGAAACATGCGGGCCATGTTTTGTCCAATGGAATGCATTTGAAGGCTACAGGAGGGTTGTATGCGTGTCCTCCACAAAAACTTTCGCCCGGCAGGCGTGGTCATGCACATGCTCTACTCATACAGATTACCAGAAGGCTCGTACCTTTGTACACTCTGGGTACTGCTATGTTGAGGTTCAAACGACAAAATACGAAGGTCACTTCGCACACTGCACGTTTTCAAACGCAAGCGTTTTGTTGAGTTAACGTGGGTAGGATGCTACAGGAGTTCGCGGTAAGCCATGATGATGATCGTGGTGTGTATTGTATGGCACAAGGACCATTTGATGGCCAAAGAGCGTCATACGCGGTTAGCATTACGTCGTGTACCAGTCAAAACTGTCACTATTTGATTCATCATGTCGCCCTTGCGGTGAAACAATGGCTTCATTTTTTGCGATACCAATTTATGAACTCTCGGCTGCATTATCTGCCGGCGTCGGCGTCGCCGTCACTCATCGTTTATGTATACGTATCTCTATATGTATAAATGCAAGAAAGAAAAAAATGCAGCCTATCCACGGAGTGCATGTTAACGAGTAGGGCGAAGCGTTCATCAGTCTATCTGCGCCTCCGTCCGTCCGTGCATTCTTGCTTCCATCTGTGCATCCGTCCGTGAGTCTGTCCGTGTATCTGTCAGTGTGTCTGTCCGTCCTTCCATGCGTCCATTCGTCTTTGTATCCATCCGTGCGTCCGTCCATCTGTTCCTGTGTTCGTTCATGCGTCTGTTCGTCCATCTGTGCATCTGTCTGTCTGTCCTTCTGTTCGTCCGTCCATCTAGTGAACAATCCAAGTACCACCATCTCGCATCTTTTCATTATGCATTCATTGTATAGAAGTACCGTCATACAGCGGACATTCCAAGGACTAAACAAGAGGTGGCGCGGTCGGACTATAGGAGCGGCATGCGTGCACTCTCTTACAACTTGCGCTGCGTGTCTAGTTCCATCTTTATTCACTGCCAGTTCACAGCACTGTGCCCCAACCCTTGCAAAATCTTCCTAAACCCAAGAAGGTTACGCCAAGCGAGTTTAACGTGGTAATGTTTTCTGGTGGGATTGTGCTTAAAGTGCGTCCTTCTGTTACTAGTTTATTTTTATTGGGCATCAAATTCACAGCAAATTTCATAGGAGATTAAGTCACCAATACTCGTCCCTGTAGGTTAGTCATCAGAAACAACCATCTTTTTATTTATGACTAACGTGCGCAGGTTTCCACCTCATTTCAAGGGAATGTGCGCGTGCCACTCGTCTAATCCGGTCGTGGAGGTGGCTACCTACTACTACGACGAAGATAACAACTACTAATACATACATCGCCAACGCATGACCCACGGCCTAATGAGCTTCGCCCCTAAACAATCCAGAAAAAGACTCTGGCACGTGGAATCGAACTTGGGTCCTCTGAATCATGAGTGCGAGACATTAACCGCGAAGCAACTGAAAAGAACGTCCTTCGACATTCAAACGGCCAGCTCTCTATAGCTACCACTTACCGCTGGTGACGGGCATCTCGGGGAAGAGAGGGACTATCGTGTTTTCTGCATTACCAGCAAGATGGCGCAATGAGCGCGCGTAGCAACATCGTCATGACGTGGTGGCTGCACTCACATCGAGGAGGTTATAAAAAAACTGCAGTTTTTTTACAACCTTCTCAGCTCACATCACACACACGCATTTTGCCCCGCGAAAAGCCGGAGGTCGACGCTCCTCGCGCACCCTTATTCGCACTAGGGAAGACCGTACGTCTTGGCTCACGTTCGGCTTTTACCTGAACGATTCTGTTTTACTTACCATGCGCACAAAGGTCCCTGCAGTCGTTGCCTACTCTACATTTGCGAAAAGAGCGTGCTTTTCAGACACTGCGAAGTAACGACTGAGACGCTTATTCGCGTTTATCTGTAACTAAGAGTACGTTTTGTGCGTGATTTGTGCGTGAGAAACATGGGGCACGTTTTGATCTGCTGGTCATTCTACGCGTGACCTTCCAATTTGTTACTATCGCGTTGGTTGCTTCACCCTTACGGCAAAGCTGTGACTTTTTTCGCACAGTAACCACTGGGATAGAATGCCGCCTTTCGATTATATCGAAAAATTCAAAGCGATTAAACAGTCACTTATATATAACCTTCCCATGTGACTGCAGAATTAAATGAGGTAACTCATGGAGAGGGTGGCTCATAAATTCAGGCTTTGCAAATGAAAGAAATTGCTGGCTGTAATTTCTTTTTATTTAGTACCTTTAGTCATGGATGCGTAAGACGCAAATCAAGGCACATTGCAGATTCGAAATGTAGTCATACATTACGAGAACCAAATCGACTTTTTAGTCACTCTAAATCTATAGAAGTTGCAGTGTAAAACTATTCCTTCAGGACCATCGTTCAAAACAGGAAAGTAATTTTCATTTTCCGTTTTAAATTCGAAGCATTTCTTAGAGAACTTCAGCGACTTTCAGCGTATCTACCTATCTATCTATCTATCTATCTATCTATCTATCTATCTATCTATCTATTTATCTAGCCGCCTATAACTTTTAGGTCTCCTGGCCATTTCGAAAATGGTATCAATACCAAAATTGCTATGGCGTAGCATGAGTGTATGACGAGCATAAGTGACTAGTCACAACATGAAAATCATGGCGATTGTGTCATGAATGTCATAATTTACAATTCAAGGTCTTTCTGCTCTTGCGAAGCTTTTGTTCACATGACTTGTTGCAAAACTGGTATGGTATATCCATAACTGCATGGTGAACACAAATAACAAATCCTAACATGAAAATCATATCGTGCGTGTCATGTAATCACATGACTACATGCCACACTTATGATGCGCTCGCAGCCGTTTCACTAACTTCACATATATCCAACTTGATATTACGAAACATAAATGGATGAAGATGGTATGTGGCTGGTGCAAACATGATAATGAGATGCGCTTCATGTGAAAACATTACTACATGCCACGCTCATGACGCGCTCGTGGCCGTTTCACTAGCGTCATATATACACAATGAGATATTACAGGACGTGAATGGATGAAGGTACGTGACTTCTGCAAACATAATAACCATCAAGTACGTGTCATGTAACAACATGGCTACATGCCACGCTCATGATGCACTCGCGGCCACTTCGCTAGCTTCAACTATATCAAGTTTGGTATTACGGGACCTGAATCGATGACAAAGGTATATGACTGCTGCAAACATGGTAACCATCAGGTGCGTGTCATGTAACAACGTGCCTACATGCTACGCTTATGATTCGTTGTCAGCCATTTGACGGGCTTTTCAAGTACCACACGATATTATATGTCACGAACGGGCTACATAGGTAAATGACACGTCAAACATGATCATCATGACACGTGTGTCATGTCACAACATGACTACATGCCACACTCATGATGCGCTCGCGGCCATTTCGCTAGCTTCACATATGCCGAATTTGGTATTACGTCACGTGAATAGATGACGAAGGTATGTGACTGGTGCAAACATGATAATCATGAGATGCATGTCATGTAAGAACCAGACTACATGCCACACTCAAGTTGCCAATACATTTCGATGTGACCCGGTGCGCGTGCGCACCGAAGAACGTTTCGTCGCGTTTTGGCGCGGCTTTTGCCAGGTCTACCTGTAACAGAGCAAGGTGTTTTGGATGTCCTTAACAGTACTGAAGGACAGTACGAGCGACATGTATATTGTTTTGTATAATTCGGCCCTTAATTCAACATGGTTGGTGGGACCTAATGAAAGTGTACATTGCAAATTGCAACATATCTGATAATACTTTGGCGAAAATTTTGTAGTGAACGTTTGTCAGCGCTATTGGCCGGTGATCCCCAACAGAGCGAAGTTTTTTTTTGTCCAAATTTTCCGGTGTCAAAACTTTGTGGCTCTTGCAAAAGTATCTCGGGGGTGTCTCGATATTAAAACTTATTTTAAAACTTATCCAGCAACATAGGAGAGAGCGCATTTTTAACCGTTTTGTAAAATTCAGCAGAAATGCCGTCAAGGCCAAGTGACTTCAATGAAGGTAAGCTGTCAATAGCGTGCTCAATTTATTGTAATAGGACCACTAATGGCTGCAGAATCATTGTCTTCCAATGAGCTCAAAAAGGAAACAAAGCTCGTGGTAACCTAGACATCGAAGTTAGAGAGAGCACTAAATAAACTTGCATAATACTTTTCGAATGTCGACGTGATGTCTCTTCCGTCTGTTACAAAAACGCTATTAGCGTAAAGGTCTGGGATTCTTTTAGAAATTTTGTGGCGTTTTTTTTTATTGAGTAAAGCTCGACGCGTTGGCTGTTCTGAGTTCAAGGTACGTCTGTTTATATTCTAATACGCGCTCCTCTGTAACGAGCGGTATCATTTTTGAAGTTGACGTCTAATATCTTCAATTTCATTTAGGTGCGATCCTGCTGTTTCGCATTCCATCTCATAAAGGTTGCTCAAGCTTTTAAGCAGTGTCTTTTCGTCGTACTTACTATAGAAGGTCTCAGTAGCTGCAATCTCTATAGCCATAACACTAACTTGTTGTTTAAATAGCCCCAAGAAGCATGTATATGTAAACCTCTTGAGAAAGACTGCGTTAATGTTGTCCACACACGATTATTAAATTCGTGATCACAGAGGAGCTCTGTGTCAAACTTCCGAAAGGCCCCTGTGGTCGGAATCGGCTTCTACAATTTGCGCCAATTGGTGCAATAACGTAACAGTGATCTGAGAACGACACTGGTGCAGTAGTACAGGTGATTTGGCGGAAAGGAGTGACGAGAACACGTAAATCCAATCAAGGCGAGCATAAGAACTTCTCTGAGCTCTTGTTTATGCAGTCACTTGGCCCGACACACTAATGTCAATGAGCCCTGCATTGTCTACAATCCCGGAAAAAAAGCTCGCCGCTCCTGTCTCGCTAACCATTATGATTGCTATGATCGTTTAGGTCACATAAACAATTGAACTCGCCCATTAGCAGAGTGACATGGTCTTAGTCAATTAGACTGGACATATTTATTAAAGGCCTTTAGGTTGATGATTCCCCATGGTGTTCCTTGCAGCACAAAATCACAACATATGTATCGACCCTCGTTATCAACACAAGTACTGATTTCCGAACATGACAGGCTTTTTCTCAGAAACAGCCAACAGCCCGCAGATAATCCTTTTGCATCTGGAACGCATACACTTTACTCAGACAGAAAGGGTCGCAGAGCCCTCTCTGTCTCCTTGTCACTCTCGATATTTGTCTCCTGGATGGCGACGAAGTCTAGATGCTTTCGAGTGAAAAGTATATGAAGCTGTGCCTGTTTTTGCGTTGAACTGAGGCCACGTACATTCAATCTTGCAAATAGAAGTCGTTCGAACTGCGCCATGGTGACTACCTTAGACTACGCTTATTGTCCCATGTGCTCAGTCGGGGGGGGGGGGGGTCGATGGTGTGACTTCCCGTGAACCCCCACCAAGCTTCCTAGATTGTGAACACCGGCACTTTTCTGGGTGGTCGTTCGGCGACGGCACGTCTTCTTATTAACAGTCGCTGCGTCCCCCTCGTTGCTTGATTCCGAGCTTACGTCAACCTGCGCTTAGGTATTGCTGTATCCACAGAACTGTGCATATCCTCTTCCAACGTCGTACCGTGTTGAAGATACTGCTGCGAAGCTACGGAACAACCAGTTGGAGCATTTTCACTGACCTTCGTGGAACCTCCTCCTGCGTAAGAAGCCTTCTGGAGTCATTTTCGGTTGGCTGCTTGCAAGAATCTCTTGGTTTTTTTGCGTGCGGGAACTTCATCTATTTTATCCGCGTCTGACTTCTTTGCATCTTGTGCATCCTTGCTGGTGAATTCCGTAGATTCTGTCGTTGACGGACTGCTTCCTGTTGCATCCAGAACTTCTGTGGCATCCATGATATGTTCTTGCATGTTATGCTCATGGTGCTGTGTGTGCTATCATAGCTTGTTAGCATAGGTCACGACACAGTGCTCAGCTGAATGACCGAAGCGCCCACAGTCATCACAGCGAGGAGTCCTGCAGTATCGATAGATGTACCCCAACCTTATTGCAGCGAAGGAAGAGAGGTCGGCGGCCGGGGTCAGAACGAGACTTGGTACCTCACACACAGTCAGAAGGTGGGGAACGTGGCCTACTTGAACTACATCAGCAAGGGACAACACAACGTCAAGATTAAGAGTCCGCATTTACTCCATGTCCGATACTTTCCAGCGTTCTACCTATATTGACTTCGTTTTCCCGAAAACACGCAGTGTCTCGCGAACGTAGGCGTCTTCCAAAAGTTCAGGTAAACCAGAGAAGCTTCATTTTTACTTCTGTGTGTGCCAAGTCAATCACAAGGCACCTACGGTTTCTGACAAAAAATTCACCTCGTGTGACTAGCTTAGTTTTTGTCAGCGTAGACTTGCAAGTAACCCTTCATACATGTGACATTTGAAATTGACCTATAGAGCTTATTTTCATCAAGTCAAGAATATCCCGAAGAGCATCTCTGAAGTCCTGAACCCAGTAAGGGCGACCGCCTAAGTCCACATGTAGGAAAACGGAATACACGACCAGCTTACCGGTGGGAAGACGAAGCAGCACAGCACGGTAGTCATCGCGCTGGCTCAATCCTGAACAGCACCTCGGCCTAAGGCTGAAAAATCCTTTGCGGCGGAGAACATGAAAAAGCTAACGTTCGAAACGTCGTCTTCACTTTAGGCAGGCTCGACGTCGGAAATGCAATCGCGTTATTACGACTTATGAAGCGTTTTGAAACAGCGAAAAAAGAACCACTCGTCGCACAATGCGAATAGCGTAACGAGTAAATTGACCAATGCTCCAATGTATTACAAAGGCCTTTTCTTGTTCCCCTACAAACTGTGGCGCATACCCACTTCAGCCATGATTCCTCATCGTCGTCAGCCACTGCTTGAATCATTGGCACGAAATTCCTTGCAAGTGTTCAGCAGATACCACGCTTCTCAGAAGAACGGCGAAAAATAGCATAGCGATAGCCAGGCAACTACCCAAAAGTTCATTAATAATGCCCTAGTGGGTATCAAGCAAGTGTTCTTGCAGTAGTTACCCAATGAGTGGTTTGTAAGGCTCTGAAAGGCCGCTCTTCTAGCTTTTGCTATAACTGCTGCGCCTTCCGCGCAAGCCTTGCGTTTCTTTCTTTTTTTTCAATACTTTCATCAGAGTTATTGCCAGTCGATTCTGGCTCACTGAAGAAAAAAAACGATTGTCAAGATCTGTGGAGGTCTGATGAAATTGGTTTGCTAAACTAATTATTATCGAACAAAAGTTCGATTTGCTTTGGATGGAATATATGCAGTGTGGTAATCGTAACGAGATGAGGGGTAATAAAGGCATGATCGTGTGTGCAATGCGAATGAGTGACGAATGAGAGCATTAGTAGCCCATATTTGCAAAGCTGTCTCAGAAGCCTGAAACTTCTGTGAAGGACGTGAACTAGTTCCCACTACTTTCGATACAATGACAGCGCCCCGTATAAGGTCGACCAATGAGCTAAGCCATTCTGGCTTGCGCAATCGTACAACCAATGAAGCGACCGACAAATGGTGCAGCGAAGTGGTGCAGATGTACTCATTGGAATGGTTGTGGCGCAAACTATCATTTAAATACGGGGACCAATAGCCTCATAGCAGCAGTCGAGTACCAGCTGTTGCTTCATCGCAGCGCGCCCGAAAATGTCATCTTACAAGCTCCAACCTTTGCGCATAACAGCTATGCAGGTGAGTTATTTGTGCTGAAATTTCGGATTTAGTGAAACGGGAAAGAAAATTTTAATCGGTATCTTTAATTCTTTTATAGCGTGGTTTATAGGAGTGGGTAAAATACGCAAGACATGCATTTTGTGTACAGCGCCCAACTCGTGCGACTCTGTATAGTAGCACGCTATCAGTTTCCATCCGCAAACTACAAGGCTTCCTTGAACTAGTTCACCGAACTATTAGTGTAGTATACATATCAGCCTGCACATAATTTTTTGTAATATAACCGTAATATACTCTCTATAACCAGTTACGTCCACTTTTTGTTGAAATAGAGATTTGTCATTCAGTGCAATCCACTTTCTCGTTAACCATAATGGTGCTCTAGTGGTTGCGGGGATCGGCGGCTCACCCGAAACTCGTCGGTTTGGTTTCCACTGCGGCCATCACATTTCAATGGAGGCAAAATGCTTGAAACCCGTGTACTGTACGAAGTGGCTGCTCGCTAAAACACACCATATGGTTCAAATTACTCGAACGCTCTACTACGACGTAGGCAAAATACAAAGCATTTCTCTGCGTACAGCAAGCACTTTGACTTCTATCTATCTATCTATCTATCTATCTATCTATCTATCTATCTATCTATCTATCTATCTATCTATCTATCTTTCTATCTATCTATATATCTATCTATATAGCCGCCAACGTCTGTGTGCTCTCATGCTTACCCCCATAGCTTGGGGTACGCCAAAATTATTACGGAAGCGTAGGATGGTTCGAAAAATACGTCGCGGTGGTCATGACATGAATATTGTCACTATCTCGTCCCGTACGTCGTCAAACACTTACCAAAAACAGTGGCACATATCCAGGGGTGGGTATGTGCCACTGGTTTTCGGGTATGTGCCACATGTATTATACTTTTGATATATACTCAGAACGGCGAGACCACACATGGGTAACTTTAACGCTTAATCTTTAAGGAGAAGCTGCCATATAGGCAGCGTTGACCGGATCACTGCAAATAATCAATGACACTGCCCCAGCAAAAATCGAACCCTAGCATTCTTCACGGCAATGAAGTATTCTACCAAAGAGCCAGGCGAGGCCTAGGATATACTTTCCAACGAGGATCTCATTTTGTATTTTAATGTTGTGCTGTTCTTCCATGTTGTGCGGTTGTATTTTCAGGTCTGCTGAAATGTTGCTTTGTGATGAATTTCTTTTGTATTTATTTCACACTGCGTAGTAAGACTATGCTGATGTTTGTTGCATTTTTCGCAATAATATCTTCAAAATATTTGTCTGATATTCAGATGCTCTGTGGCCTGTGTGCCAAACTGTATATAGGAGCAGAGGCCCTTTGTCATGCTGTATAGTCTTTAATCGCTGCTCCTGCTCCTGTAAGTTATTTTAGGGCAAATAAACTTTCGATTCAATTCAAGTTACTTAGACGCTTATATTCATGTAACGTCAATTGTGGTTGCATCACTCACTATATCCAATTTTAGAAACATTACATATGTACTGTTATATTACAGCCGTCATGTCAGGTTAACGGATGGATGGATTGATGGATGGATGGATGGATGGATGGATGGATGGATGGATGGATGGATGGATGGATGGATGGATGGATGGATGGATGGATGGATGGATGGATGGATGGATGGATGGATGGATGGATGGATATGGCTGTACCCTTTAGATCGGGCGGTGGCTAGCGCCACCAAACCGTAATACCTAATGAACCAAAAGCTATATTTATTTTTTTTTCTTAAAAAGTGAGTTTGAGGATTCGTACTTTGCAGTGAAGAGTTTAATTTTCACTCGGGCCTTGACTTTAGCCACCAATCAGATAACCTCCTTCTAGTTAAGTCTACCCGCTTAAAGTTTATTTTGCCCTCCCGGTCCCTAAATCCCAGTGCTTTGAAAAACTCTGCGCCATCATCCTGAACTATAGGGTGAAGCCCTTTACAGAACATTATCAAGTGTTCGGCAGTTTCTTCTTCCTCTCCACAGCACTCCATATTGTGTCTACCCCTGCGTATTTGGCCCGATATGTCTTGGTTCGCAATACTCCTGTCCTGACCTCAAACAGTAGAGAACTACCAAGAGTATTATCATAGATTTTTTCCTTGGCAATTTCCTGCTTAAAAGTTCGATAGAACTTTAGTGCGGACTTCTTAATCATGCCCATTCTCCACATGTCAGTCTCCGTTTCCTTCACTTTCATCTTAACCGATAATTCTTTTTGGTTTGGCCACCTGCTGTTTTCTAAGTATTTACCAGTCAACTTCCTGGTTCGCTTCCTCCATTATGTATCGACATTCTTCATGTACAAGTAGCTGAAAACCTTCCTAGCCCAAGGCTCTCCCCCATTTCTCTCAATCGCTTCTCAAATTTTATCTTGCTGCTAGCTTCCCTGCCCTCAAATGATGTTCATCCCATATCCCCTTGTACTCCCTGATTTGGTGTATTCCCGTGAGCTCCTAAAGCAAGCCTACCTAATCCACGTTGCTTAATTTCTAATCTTGCTTGAACTTCTGATCTCATGCACAAGACCGCATTGCTGAACGTCAGCCCAGGAACCATGACCCCTTTCCATATTCCTCTCACAACATCATACCTATTGTAATTCCACAGTGCCCTATTTTTCATGACTGCTGCATTCCTGTTACCTTTAGTCGTCACGTATATTTCGTGTTCCCTCAGATACTCGGTCCCATTGCTTATCCATACGCCCAGATATTTGTATTTATCTGTTATCTCTAGCGTGACCTGCTGTATTCTAAGCTCACTACCTTCGTTGTCATTGAAAATCATGACTGCTGATTTTTCCTTACTGAATCTAAAATCTAACCTATCTCCCTCATTACCGCAGATGTCCATCAATCTCTGCAAATCTTCCTTGTTGTTGGCCATTAGCACTATATCATCTGCGTCCATTAATGCTGGTAGTGCCTGATCAATAAGTTTTCCTTCTTTGACTAAAGAGAGGTTAAAGCCCAGTCCACTTCCCTCTAATTTTGCCTCTAATCCTTGTAGGTACATCATGAATAATAAGGGTAACGTAAAGTGTATTTAGGCGCCATCAGCTGAAGTTGATTTGTGTAGCAGTGTTGAGGGCTACCATCCTCGCGCGTACTAGCACGAACACCAGCGCTTCATATTAGCTTTATACATTAACATAAGCAGCATTGTTTCAAACGACTCATTGACAAAAACGAAAATGTTCTTTGATGATATCTTTTCTTCTGATTTCTACGGATGCATCTATATGTGAATGGAAAGCAGGGGTAGGCATCTTCTCTGTCTTGGTCATTCTCAGTACATCTCTTGGATTACATCTTCATATTTAAAGCAGAAGTTACAGCAACTATTTGGCCCTTATGAAACATTTAACAAATGACTCCGCAGTTCGTATTGTTACTGCTTCACTTTTCGTGGGTAGATCCATGACTTCAGCCTTTTCTTTCGAGTATTGTGTCTGAAATGCTTTCACTTCTTTAATCCTTAAAAACTTGAGTACTTTGCAGTATGTGTAGGCGCCAGGTCACCGAGGCATAATTACAAATGAAATGGCTGGCACGCTCGAGCGGTGAGCCCTAGATGGTCCTGTTACATCCATTGAAACCTATTCTAGTTTTGTGACTGAATCCCCTTTTATTAATTATTTTTTAATTCAGGATTCCATCAAAAGTAGATTACAAGTACAAGAATACGGTCATCTTTTTTTTGGAATAATAATTGGTGCTTCTCTCGTTAATTGGAAGTATGTTTCACAAAATTTCGATGCCGGATTTCACCTCTCACTGTTTATTTATACAGGTCTGGTCAGACACCACATCCCTTTCGCTTTTACCGTCAAGAGCCAGAAAACATGGATCATTTTGTAGCCATTTCACAAGCTTTGACAAGAAATGTTTAGAAAATATATTGAGAAAATGAAGCATTACTCTTAATTCTAAACGTATTCTTTCCCTTGGCACTTATTCTCTTGCCGACAACAACAGGAATGTCGGCATAGCAGTTGGTGAATTTCGTAGAGACACATGAAGGTTTCCTTGTTGGGTTTTTGCCGATGAAGACCTAGTTCACAGGATTTATTAATTACTTGTTCACTTCACTTATTACTTTCCTACCTTATTCGTAGGTAACCTTATGATTGTCCAATTTTGTATTCTCAAATGGTCGAATAAATATTATTTCTTCATCGAAATTTCAAATTCCTTTTTCCACATTACATTAACCACATGTTGGACAATCTACCGTAGTGGGTACAAGCCACAGCATAATAACGAGCAAGCAAGCAAACTTACCACTTCTGGTATTGCTGATACCCATGTTGCTCTTGGCATCGTTACGGAACTTAAACCAACTGCCAATACGAAACATATACGTGGATATTTACCATGTGTGTGTGTGCGTGGATTCCTACATATCTTTAGCGCCACTAAACAACGTCCCGCTTAATAAAAAAAATAAAACACGTTCCCCTTCCATGCGGTTGCTTCGCATAACATCGACTCCCAAGGTTCGTGGGATCTTGCAGAATTTTAGTCACGACCTTGTTTTTGGACTTTACACTCGGAATATATTATTATAATATATTATAATAATTATTATTATTATTATTATTATTATTATTATTATTATTATTATTATTATTGCGAAATTATGAGGCTATATTCACTGATGATCATTTTATCGCTCAAATTATGTTCTGAGCAGCACCTACCCCATGCTGACTTTTTTCCGAATGGAACCATACGAACGCACCTGTTCTTGACATCGCTAATTGATGTTCTGTGGGACACGGCACGGGAGTTCAACATGAGGTGAGACCTTCTTTTCTCTCCTGCTGCACTGTGAACAAAAACGAAAGATGTTGCACGATTGGCTCGCATTGCCACCATTGCTTCCTTCATTGCTAAACAGTGCGCGCTAAAGTTTACTTTTATAAGTAGCGAAAAAAATGTGTTGGCCCCAGCTCTGAGCTGTTTGATGGGGCCCATCGATTCTGGCATTGACGAAACACTTCTTCAGTATTGGAAAGGAAGTCTTACAGGTGTCTCATGGGACATGAAAATAGACTCTGGGCCCCGGCAGCGTCCCGCGTCTCTGGTGCCTGCAGGGGTGATTCTGACAATGGCGTGACGTGACCAGGATGACGCCATCACGAAATCACAATTCGCTTGATTTTGTGAATTGATTAGAACGTCACATGAAGCCGTGAACGCATGGCAATGGCACGATGTCAAAAAGGGTCGATCAGGATGGCAGTGCAAAGCTGAGGTGCTTAAAATTCACAATGCCGCTGATCTTGAAGGCAACGCAGAAAAATTTTCAGTGTAGAAAGGTTTTCAGAGGGGGTTGTAGGGGACCAATATCGGTACTTGCTTGGGCCATTTGGTATATATTCGTTCTTACGTTATTTCGCACCGCCTAGAAGACAAAGACTGAATCACACAATCACAATACATCGAACGAGTAAGAAAACTAATGAATACATAAACTACAAATAAAAAAAGGTCTTGGAGTAATCTTAGTTGATTGCACGTGTGACCCGGACGGTTTTGGGGTGCCTGGTTTTAGATTGCTGTCTTGCAGCTTGAGGTAGCGTGCCGAATTATGTCACTTCGCTGCAGCCTAATGAATTTTTCTTTGCCATATAGCAATGCATCTATCTTCTTCATGTCTTTCGTCTTCGTTGGTTTTACAGTGAAAGCTGTCATAAGATTAGAACAAGGGAGCAGTGTTTGCCCACTGCCACTGGTATCTAAAACCACTGTCACGCGAACTAAGGGAAAAAATACGAAAGTAACCAGGATTAAACGGGTTTCGAACCTGGGTTCTCTCCGTGGCAACCTAGTATTCTTCCACAGAGTCGGGCCAGTGCTCGAAATACAGGGGCACAAGAATCATATATACATTTCGTCAAGAAGTGACTGTGTTGACATGCGTAATATAGCAGAGTGAAAAGTGAAATACGAACCAGGTGTCACAGAACACTGATTGTGCAACCCTGCGTCACTTATTATAAAATACGTAGCGAGTGCGTCCTTGATAGCTTTTAACCGAGCATGAAGTACTCAGCCATAATTCTTCATTCTGCTAAGCCACCGCATCAATTTATCGCGTATTCTGTACGTTGCAACCCTACTTGCATTAGTACCCCAAGCGAGTTTGCAATAGAATCCCGAAATTCCCCTCCTCCAGCTTTGGCTATGACTGCGCTGCGCTTTCCGTGAAATCCTTGCGTGTTTTTTTTATTTATTCCCTGGCCACACAAGGTTTGCTGGTTGGACTATTTATCTAGCAAGCGAACTGCGATAGTGGCATTGTGTGTGCATCAAGCAATCTATTCGAGATTGTTGACGTAGCGTTGTGGGCGTTGTAACGATGAGAAAACACTCTGAATCAACAAAAGTTGTACTGTTCTCTAACCGTCTTGGAGCTGCCAGTTTTTAAGCCTTGAGCAATGAATAAACTTCAGAATAGGAGTCGGTGTCTTAACCTTTATTACTTTCAGTTATTTTCTCCACTTAACCTCGCATGCATAAGCATCTACTAACTCGTAATCACTATCTTAATTGATGTCTTATTATATTTTGCAGCCCTATATACATAGCTAACACAAATCCTGCGTCCTGTACTTTATACATCACGCTATCATCAACACGGCTACCTTTCAAATACCCTGAAATCATTGTCAAATCTTCTCTAATTCTTTTGATGTAGTGTTCTAATTAAGAACTTGAGGATATTTTATATGCATGTGGGAATGCAGATATGAATTCATGAATGCATATCTTACCACACAGCTACCAGACAACTGTTCGCCCAATGAACTTGTGGGGAGTCAAATTGCCTAACGGATCCTGGACTGGCTTTCTCGGAGAAGTTCACAGAAATGTAAGCAGTGTTTCCACTTCTGATTCAAAGGCAGAAGTCAAGTGTCATGTCCTCTTTAACCACACTAGAAGACTGCAGAAATCAGTGCTCTTTGGCGCCAGTGGATATATGAAGAGTAAGAAAAATATTGTAGCATACTAGAAAAAGGTAGAGAAGAGAAGCAGAGGAAGACGAAGAGTCTTCGCACGACCGCAGTGTGCTGCCGCAAACGACCATCGTTCACCTTCTGTAAATAAAACCATCTTATCACAGCTTGCTGTTACAGTTGTGGTGGACGTGCTGGGTAATCGACACCCGAAGACGGAAGGTGAACCGCAAGTTCTTCGACGGAGCCGTCGCATTGCTGGACTTCCACCGAATCCATCTGGTCTGGACATGTCCCACAACGCAAATGAACACCGACCCCTCTCGACTTCTGCGCCGACCTGTTCGGCTCCACAACTGAGAGATGCTCGTCCCTTTGCCGGCAGACCAGATGAAGACGTCGAGGCTTGGCTCATTCATTACAAACGGGTGAGTGCCGCTAACAAATGGGATGCCGCTTCTCAGCTTTTGTACGCCGTGTTCTTCCTGACGGATACTGCATTAATGTGGTACGAGAATCGGGAGGAAACGCTAACGACGTGGGACAGATTTGTTTCTGAAATCAAAGAGCGCTTCGGCGACCCAACAACGATAAAGAAAAGAGCAGAACAGACGCTAATGCAACGCGCTCAAGTGCCAGGTGAAACTTGCACGACCTACATTGAGGAAGTCATAAAACTATGTAGGACCATTGGCTCCGGAATGTCTGAGGAAGACAAAGTCGGACACATTCTAAAAGGAATCGCCGAGGATGTTTACAGTTTCCTCATTGCGAAAGACACCTTGACATCTGTCACCGATGTCATTCGTCATTGCCGCACTTTTGAACAACTAAAGACGAGACGCATCACGCCGAAGTTCGGCAGGCTACCCAATGTGACGACCATCGCGAGCATAGACAGCAACCAGGCGCTTGATCTTGCAACAACAATCCGGCAGATAGTACGTGAAGAACTCGGCCTGTACGCGCAAGTGGCAAACCGCCCAAGCACTCATCCCCCCTATCAGCCACCAGAGTTCGAGCGAAACGTTGCTTCATTCTCCTCGCACCGAGTGGCGGAGGGCTTCGAGGATTCTGATGCCTCACCTCAGTATCAGCCACGTCTATACGATAGAGGCCCTGCCTATGACGCATGATCACGACAAGCACAGCCATATTCTTATACTCAGGGCTCTCAGCCAGATTACGTCCCGCTGCGGCAAGGACAGTACCAACCCTACTACCAAGATGTAACTTACGGCGAATACAATGAATTCCAGAGAGTGGCAGAAACCCGTTCTTCGCGTAATAACGAACTTCCTCGCCGGCAGCAGCGGCCCAGGATTCGTTCCATTGAATATAGTATAAACCGTGACCCTCCCGTGTGCTACAACTGTGGTTTTACTGGGCATATCGCTCGGTATTGCAGCCAACAACGCCGCCAATCACGAAGGACACCAGCCATGTCTTCGCCATCAAGACCCGGTGCTTCTTATGACCTGCGGACAACCGACTTGTTTCCAAGGGACCGTTTTTCGCGTGAGACCAGACGCAGTGATTCGCCAGCATCCGAGCGGAGTTTGACACCACCACCCAACCGTTCTCGTCGCTCGCCGTCTCCCGTGCGTCGTTCTTCTCCGCCGCCGGGAAACTAGCATCCGCGGCCAATGGAGGTGAGGTCGCCGGACGGTCTTTTCAAGATATACCTCTGCCTATTGTTATGATCAAAAACAAAGTGAATGTGTTGATTGATGGAATACCGACGATGGCGTTAGTTGACACTGGGGCGACTGTGTCTGTGATGAGCCTCGCCTTCAGAAACCACTTAGGTCGCAAAGTTATGTATTCATGGGACGATACAATCACCTTTCGTGGTGTAGGAGGCGAGTGGCTTAATCCTCTTGGTGTATGTGTTGTCAGTGTTTCATTGGCTGGAAAAGTATTTGTATCGGAATTTCTGGTTCTATCTCGTTGTTCGCACGATGTCATTCTTGGTATCGATTTCCTGGAGCAATGGGGTGCTTCCGTTGATTGTGGTAGTGGGGAAATATCACTAAACAATTTGTTTATACCATCGCTTTCCGAAGAAGACTACCGTGGCGAAGACAGGCACACACTTAGTGTGATTGATGAAGTGATAGCACCATCTTGGTGCCTGACACCCATTCGAGTCTCTTCTACAGCGGTTGATGATGCTTGTGTTGACCTCGTAGTGGGGCCTCTACGCAAGAACTGTTTTAAGAAGGACATACTTGTGCCTTGTTCTGTTGTGTCCATAACAAAAGGAGTAGCAACATTGTGGGCGCTGAACTGTTCTGCCACGCTGGTTGTGCTTCCTCGCGGGATGAAGATAGCTCTCTTTGATTAAGCCTCATGCAACTCGATAGCAGCAATAGCTACAGACCTCCCCACGTCTGCCTCTGCTTCTCTTCTCTACCTTTTTCTAGTATGTTACAATATGCTCGAGCAGCATGCATACTGAGACTGCTCAGGTCTACATAACTAATGTACTCACAGCACTCCAACGCCTTCGTGAGACCTGCATTGTTTAGAGCCAGGTAATGTTTAGACCCTTTTATGTGATCAGCCACAAATATGTTGAAACGTGATTTAACCAGAAATTAGTCTTGTGTCTATACATGTAATCTTGGTGAGACACTAAAAAGTTAATAACGCCGTTTTGCCGACTACCAGAGCGTGATCTCCAGGGATACTCACCAGAAAAAAATGGTGTGAAGGTAAGGAAGAGGAATAAGAAGGGCGGTGAGGCTGAAGCTATAATAAAGTATAGTACAGTATCGCAAGGGGAATGATGGCAGGTAATGTTGAAAAGAGTACAATATAGCACGGCTAACAGTTACAATGATCACTAATACTAAGTAGCAGGTCAAGTAGGAGGTGAAGGCCACCAGCTTCCCTGTTTCCTCTGTGTTTGCACAAGCAGTACGTATATTCCCCAATTTTGCCTGCGGATTTTCATCATAACATTTAATGTTGCAACGGACACCACATGTTTAGGTTATGTCAGATCAACTAGGAAAGTGGGCGCGTAACAACTCCGAGTGTGATTGTACGTGAAAATTTTATCGTAATTTCGAGGTTTCGGAGCCAGGTGCTATTGAGCTCGAAAGTTGCTTCAAACTCCTCGAACCATGACTCCAGGCAAGAGGTCCGGAACGTGCCAGCGGTGAGTCGACGTGTGGCTGAAAGTCGTAAGCTGGTAGGACGGGTTCATGGAGCTCAGTAGCAATGGTGAAGCGCCGGTCGCTTGTCTGTGGGTCCGTAGTCTCCACTTGTTCACGAAGGAGATGAGATGGCGGCTGATGAGGCCGCCCCGTGGCCACGGTTTTCATTCGCACGAGAACAGTCCATGGTATCGGCTGCAGGATTCAGCCTGGTCAAGACCTACGCCGTTTTGTTCGGCGAGTGGCTCGCACATCTCGAGCCAAACCGCTCGCTTCTTCTAAGCGCGCAGCTGGTCAAGGCTTGCGTGGCACTACAAGTTAATTAAAACTCTCACAACGTGCACCGGTGGAATATTTCTCCACAGCACGTTGTTGAACAGTTCAAAAAAAAAAATTCGCAGCATATCCACGGAGTGAATGATGCAGAGAGGGGCGAAGCATTCGTCCGTCCATTCTTTCTTGCTTCCGTCCGTCCATGTGTCCGTCTGTGTGACCGTCCATGCGTCCATCCGCCCGTCCGTGCATGCGTCTGTTCGTGCGTCCGTCCTTGCATTCGTCCATGCATCCGCCCTTGCGTCCGTTTATGCGTCCATCCATGCATCTGTCTCTGTGTCCGTTCGTTCATCTATTCAACACTCTAAGTCCCACCATCTCGCATCTTTTTATCATATATTCCATATATAGAAGCACCGCCATTCAGTGGACATTCCAAGGACTAAACGAGAGGTGGCACACGTACACTTTCTTACGGCTTGCGCTTCGGGTCTACTTCCCACCTTCAACCACCTTGAGTTCATGGTATATACTAGTTCACTGTATTCATGCAACTGCGGCCCAATGCTCGCCAAACCTTTCTAAAACCAGGGAGGTTACGCCCAGCGAGTATAACGTACACCAGAACCAGAACAACACGCATATATTCTGTATGTGCGTATTTTACTAGAAAAGGCATACATAAGTAATTCTAAGGACCATAGCGTTTATCACGCTGCGCTGACCATGCAACGCATGCAAGAAAAGGCGAGTGTTTCCAACACTTGGCTAAGACGACACGGTGGTGGCACCTACTCGTCGCTTTGCGTTGTACACCTTATCACCTCTGAAACTGGCGCGCACGCCCGTCTCAGAGCCGCTATGTTTTCCAAGAAAACTGCCAGATAGCGCTAATGTCTCGCGTGTGACGTGACTTGATGCACTCGTTCGCCTCCACTGCATGCTCCAGGCACTCTAACGCAGGGCCTCAATAATACCATTCACCGATTTTCTTGCGCAGAAAATCAAACAAATGCTTTGTTCACTCTCTCCACACGCAAGACTATCGTCTGTCGAAGACATTTGCAGCTTAACATGCAGATACGGGCACATTTTTTTTCATTTGTGGGCCTTGAGTCAGCACGAACGCAAGCGTCCGAAATTGGCTTGGGCTCTGTGCATGCGCCCTGGCGCGTCACAAGCGTCTTGGGTACCCAAGCTCTTTGGGGCCCTCAATCTAAAACTCTCTATTGCTTGTGTTCTTCTACGACTGTTTAAGCCGCTTAACATCCAGTGAACAGTCTAGGCATGCGTTCATGTCATTGATTCCAAACTCTCGTCCAGTGATGAATCATGAACTTGAGAAGTTTTCACCCCCGAAAAGGAAAAGCTTCTTGAGAATACCTGATAGTCGCAGCTTTTATACCTGATACCTTTCACAGCAAAGAGAAGCTGCTGTTTCCTTCCCTTTGACGTGCATTTCCATTTCATTTCTTGTCTCTAAAGACATTGCATTACGGACTTCACCACACAAACAAAGCTCTTGCACAAGTTTTGCATCACCTTCGTTTTAATCGGCCGCGTTAACCCATAGCAAGAGTGCTTTCTGATTAAGTACTCAGATAATACCATTCTACTGCTTGATGGGGTCATCATAATAAAAAATAACTAAATTATTATTTCAAGGCCCATATGAAAGAGACTTTCAAGTTCAAACACTTGCACAACCTGATCTTATACTTCCAGTATCATGATAAGTTGCAAATCCGACTCCTATTTGATCTACGCAGATATCACCACGTGATTACGATCGTCAGGTGTTCAACATGCTCAAGCCCAGTTCCTTCCTGACGTATCGGAAGCTCTATTCACACTCTGTGCTCGATGAAGTAGCGGCGGGGAGGGCGGTTGTCCTCAGCGATCGTACAACAGCTATGTATAAGCTGGCATCTCTATGCAAGCGTTACCCTGACCACGAATTCTACATTGCCCGGCACCGATTCTTCTTGAATCCGCTGGTCATCTACTACAGCCGGAGGCGGAATGCAGTGGCGAAACGGATGAAAAAGTGGGGAAAACGGTAGGTGGTGGCCTGTGAACTACCACGGTCAACAGCGCTCACAGTAATCTTCTAAGTGAAGTCTGCCGAGGTAGAAGGGGTGGTTTTGCTGCTCGGCTACTGGCCCAAAGGTTGCAAGTTCGATCCTAACAGCAGCGGTCACATTTTGATGGAGGTGAAGTGCTATAGAGGTCAGTATACTGTGCAGTGTCAGGGCACGTTAAAGAACACCACATGGTCGAAATTTTCGGAGCCCTTCACTAAGGGGTCTCTCACCATCATGTCATGCTTTCGGAACTTGATGGCATGTAATGTTGAAAAGAGTACAATATAGCACGGCTAACAGTTACAATGATCAATAATACTAAGTAGCAGGTCAAGTAGGAGGTGAAGGCCACCAGCTTCCCTGTTTCCTCTGTGTTTACACAAGCAGTACGTATATTCCCCAATTTCGCCGGCGGATATTCATCAGAACATTTAATGTTGCAACGGACACCACATGTTTAGGTTATGTCAGATCAACCAGGAAAGTGGGCGCGTAACAACTCCGAGTGTGATTGTACGTGAAAAGATTATCGTAATTTCGAGGTTTCGGAGCCAGGTGCTATTGAGCTTGAAAGTTGCTTCAAACTCCTCGAACCATGACTCCAGGAAAGAGGTCCGGAACGTGCCAGCGGTGAGTCGACGTGTGGCGCAAAGTCGTAAGCTGGTAGGACGGGTTCATGGAGCTCAGTAGCAATGGTGAAGCGCCGGTCGCTTGTCTGTGGGTCCGTAGTCTTCACTTGTTCACGAAGGAGATGAGACGGCGGCTGATGAGGCCGCCCCGTGGCCACGGTTTTCATTCGCACGAGAACAGTCCATCGTATCGGCTGCAGGATCCAGCCTGGTCAAGATCTACGCCGTTTTGTTCGGCGAGTGGCTCGCACATCTCGAGCCAAACCGCTCGCTTCTTCTAAGCGCGCAGCTGGTCAAGGCTTGCGTGGCACTACAAGTTAATTAAAACTCTCACAACGTGCACCGGTGGAATATTTCTCCACAGCACGTTGTTGAACAGTTCAAAAAAAAATTCGCAGCATATCCACGGAGTGAATGATGCAGAGAGGGGCGAAGCATTCGTCCGTTCATTCGTTCTTGCTTCCGTCCGTCCATGCGTCCGTCTGTGTGACCGTCCATGCGTCCATCCGCCCGTCCGTGCATGCGTCTGTTTGTGCGTCCGTCCTTGCATTCGTCCATGCATCCGCCCTTGCGTCCTTTTTTGCGTCCATCCATGCATCTGTCTCTGTGTCCGTTCTTTCATCTATTCAACACTCTAAGTCCCACCATCTCGCATCTTTTTATCATATATTCTTTATATAGAAGCACCGCCATTCAGTGGACGTTCCAAAGACTAAACGAGAGGTGGCACACGCACACTTTCTTACGGCTTGCGCTTCGGGTCTACTTCCCACCTTCAACCACCTTGAGTTCATGGTATATACTAGTTCACTGTATTCATGCAACTGCGGCCCAATGCTCGCCAAACATTTCTAAAACCAGGGAGGTTACGCCCAGTGAGTATAACGTAGCAACCTTTTCCTGTCAGATGGTGCTCAATGTACATGCTAATGGCTGCTAAGGGGAAATAAGAGACAGGAGAATTCGGCTTTTACTTTCTTACGGCTTGCGCTTTGTATCTACTTCCCACCTTCGACCACCTCGAGTTCACGGTATATACTAGTTCATTGTATTCATGGCACTGTGGCCAACGCCCACTAAACCTTTCTTAAACTAAGGAGGTTACAACCAAGGAGGTTACAACCAACGAGTATAACGTAGCAACCCTTTCTTGTCAGACAGAGCTCGAAGTACATGCCAATGGCTGCTAATGGAGGTCGCAGTGTGCGCAATAACTAAAAGCCGAATGCTCCTGTCTCTCATTTCCCATTAGCAGCCATTGGCATGTACATTGAGCACTATTTTTTATTGTTCAACAACGCACAGAAGAAATGTCTCACCGGCACCACCTTGGTGGTCAAAATGTTATACTCGTTACACACTACAACAGCTACGAGAGACGAACAGGTGCCGCTATAAGGAGCTTCGCCCCTAAAAAAGCTTCTCAGCGTGCATGTTAACTAAATGTAGACGGCAGGTCTCTGTGTCTAATCGGAGTCTTCAGTCTGTCATTGACCGTTAGCAGCGACTGACATCTTCCCGCAGAAAACACTGGTTCATCACTGTGTTCTTTGCACCTCCTTAGGTTTCTCTTCTGAGCTGCGCTACGATGAGAGCCAGTGTCAACGCCACCACCAGTGTAAGCGTTTGTGCCCGCTGCCTCGGATGTACACATGGTCCCGTTAAGAGGGCGATTGTGTAATATTTTATTTTTTAAAGTTTTGTGATAGTCCAAGTTCACAGCACTTGTACCATGTAGTTATTTGTCGATATATCAGAAAAGCTTCATGTACTAACAGAACATATTGCTTTATTTTTCTGTACTTATGAGACTTCGCAGGAATGCGACGTGTCATTCGTGCTGTACAGCCCAACAGCCGAACGGAACGAGCTGGCTGAACCTAGCAGTCCCGTGTGGTACGAAGACTTCATCATTGTCGGAGCCTTTGGCAAAGGCAGTGTGCAACAGACAAGCATTGCCAGTTCTTTCTCCGTGTTTGGGCCAGGGGTGCGTACACTTCTATCGAAAGGACACTGGGCGTGCGGACACGTACACAACAAAGCAATTCGAGACACCACAAACACCAGGCAATACTTTTGACGACAGTTAAATATATAAAAGTCTTGAACATAGGTTCAACATCAAATGTTTCATCACGTAAATGTTAAGCCAGTCCACGTTCTTTCTGCTTTAACTTGCTTCCTAAATTTTGCACTTTATGACAAACAGCGGAAGTCTCCTTTTTCCAGCACTGCAACTAGGTTCACTAGCCATTCATAACAATTGAGTGTCAGTAATCAGTCTCGCTTATGCCTTAAATTAATACATTTCTATTGCAAGGCCACTCTACAATAGGTTTATAACAAGGTTCAGCCATGTCTGACTATTTGCGCACATGCTTCAAGCTAATTTTATGAACATGAACGTATACGATAGTAAATCCAGGCACACATCCACCGCAGAAAGTCTATTCTTAATTTCTTTGGGGTCCCTATTAATAAAATGTGGCCGCTTACACTAAAACATAATGTTAGGTCAATAAACTTTGTGTCGCCGTAAAACGGAGCTTTGTTTACTTACTGAAGAAAAGTAGTTGCACAGAAAGAAATGGCTGCGTGTCTGCGGCCTTCACTGTCAAAGTTCGTCGAAAGACGATAGCGTTCGTTCTGGATAGAGAAGTTAGAACGTTCATTTGATGGTCTGCGCGAGAACGAATCGTTTATTTGACGGTCTTTTCTAGAACGCACAGTGACTGGTGGATAGTTACACCATATTGTTTTAGTGGATCGTAGGCAACACCCGCCTTTCTTAATAAGCACCCAGTAATAACCACTACGTTTATTAGAATCGCGCATTTGTGCATTTTCGAAATAAACAAACACCCTACCTAATAATTGCTTCTGGATGTTTACCTCAAATATTTGTAATACTCGCGATTTCATTGACAATGTTTAGCAGTATGAACACAGCAAGCAGATCAGGATGTGCTTAAACTTTGGTGCGGGGACCAACAGAATGACAGACAGACCAAGGTTTCTGCGTTTAAGCATCCGAGAAAAAGACTATCTCTTGAAAATAATACTTGCAGCATCATTTCTGTTTATTTGTGACAGTATTCCGCCAATTTTTGTTCTGGCCGTTCTCCTAAGAGTCACTGTCCTTCCGCACCATGCTGTGCATGAAGCAGATAAAGTATCTCCAGATGTGTAAATCTTTTAATGAGCATGTGCAAGCCATCTACTTAAACAAATGCGTAGACCACTATGTAATTATATAATTTTCCTGATAATTAAGCAATGTAACGTGTGATTCAGTTATCACAGTGCATATCCCTCGTGTTCTGGTTTGTTTTCGCAAGAAATATCTCTGATGTATGCTAGATGGCAAGCTAAAATGCCGTTTAAATATTGGCACTGCTGTCGCAAAACGTACTAGTGGAGTGGCTGGGAACCGCGGGTTCAAATCCCGGCTGCGGCGGCTGCATTTCCGATGGAGGCGGAAATGTTGTAGGCCCGTGTGCTCAGATTTGGGTGCACGTTAAAGAACCCCAGGTGGTCAAAATTTCCGGAGCCCTCCACTACGGCGTCTCTCATAATCGTATGGTGGTTTTGGGACGTTGAACCCAACAAATCAGTGGCTGGGAAAACGTTCTAGGCACTCAGGGTAGACAGGTCAGTTTTTTTGAGCATGCGTACACACTGTATGAGTAAAGTGTCATAGGGCACTCATCATCACTCTCATTTATAATTACAGGTATGGATGTTACTTGTCGCATCACTCGTGGTATTTTCAATCATCTTATCCCTAGCACCGGGCACCCCCTACAAGTTTCTCTACAGGTTGAAGGAGAACATGTTCCGGCTCTCGGCAGGCGTATTTCTCGAAGGCAAGTACATTCATGCTACTTTATTGATAGATAAATGAAGGAAACAAGGGTAATTTATGAAAAGCTTGTTCGATATAATCAATAAAGTTCACTTGTTCAACTCATCCACGCAGCTATTTCGATAAAGCCTCGACACTCATCTTCGCGCCTTGCGATCGCCTTCTGGTGCTTAGCAATGCTGTTCATCGCCAACCCCTTCACCGCCAAAATGAAGGCGGCGCTCACCGTGCGCCAACAAACAGGACGACGCATCGATTCCCCAGCGGAATTGGCAGCGCGTAGAAATGTGGATGCATACATGATGGCAGGAACGGCATATCCAAAACTTCTGTCGGTGAGTGATTGAAATGTTTCATAACTCCGACAAATTTTCGTTGGTGGCGATTCTGTGTGCTTCTTTGCAAGCTTAACATTTTGTAAAGTTTATCACAGTTAAATGTTTAGTACAATTATAATGACGCGCAATCACATTTGTGTTGTTGAGCAAGCTTGGTCGGCGTGTACTACGTGACAGTACTAGCCCAGGATAATTAGGTTAGCCTAACGGTGTACGTCAAACGAAACACGAAAGAGAGAGTTTGAGAACAAACCCTTTTTAAAATTCAGCGCCGCCTATCGAACGAAACCGAAAACGCATCTTTTTCCGCCATGACTTGTTCATCGAAGAGATGCTCATTGGCGTACCGACCAAACGCGGTACACGTCCTGCAGGAACGCAAGCTGTGTCCGTGTGCGCTGCAGGGAACGCTCATCGGCGTCACTGGGACACACAGACCGCCAGCTCACACGAGTGAACAAGATATGGCGGAATGCCATTTTGCCGGGCTGAATTTTCCAAAGGGTCTATTCAAGATAATGGGTTCCCAACCAGCGTTGTCTAGGTTGCTCTTGTGTTTGGAGGATATGCAAAGTTTGAGCACTGGGTCAACTGCAGGCTGCGTTGGGTCAATGGCATGGCACGCAACCCGCGGTAAAACTAAAAATTATGTGAGACGCGGGCCATACGGCACCATGGCTCGCTCTGCGTCTGCTTCGTCTCGCTGGTGACCCAAGATGGGGGGCCCACGCGACTTTTAAAGATGATAGCCTTTCTTGGGGAGCTTCGACGCCAAAATTTGGTCTGTCTGTCTGTACAATTGCTTGTTTCTTCACTATTAACGGTATTGGGTACTCTGCACGACACCAGCCAATACCCCTAACAGCCGACCCCATGCACAGTGCCCACCAATGTCACTCAAGGTTCAGCGTTCATACTTGTGCGATTGTCAATTAAAAGTCATAATTGCACATATCTAAGGCACCAGAACGACACGTATATATTCTGTGTGTGCGTATTTTACTAGAAAAGGCATACATAAGTAAATCTAAGGACCATAGCGTTTATCACGCTGCGATGACCATGCAACGCATGCAAGAAAAGGCGAGTGTTTCCAACACTTGGCTAAAACGACACAGTGGTGGCAACTACCCGTCGCTTTGCGTTCTACACCTTATCACCTCTGAAACTGGCGCGCGCCCGTCTCAGAGCCGCTAGGTTTTCCAAGAAAACTGCCAGATAGCGCTATTGTCTCACGTGTGACGTGACTTGATGCCCTCGTTCGCCTCCACTGCATGCTCGAGGCACTCTAACGCAGGGCCTCCAGAGTACCATTCACTGATTTTCTAGCGCAGAACATCAAACAAATGCTTTGTTCACTCTCTCCACAAGCAAGACTATCGTCTGTCGAAGACATTTGCAGATTAACATGCAGATACGGGCCTTGAGTCAGCCCGAACGCAAGCGTCCAAAATTTGCTTGGGCTCTGCGCATGCGCTTTGGCGCGTCACAAGCTTCTTGGGTACCGAAGCTCTTTGGGGCCCTCATTCTGAAACTATCTATTGCTTGTGTTCTTCTACGATTGTTTAACCCGCTTAACATCCAGTGAACATTCTAGGCATACGTTCATGTCATTGAAGCCACACTCTCGTCCAGTGATGAATCATGAACTTGGGAAGTTTTCACCCCCGAAAAGAAAAAGCTTCTTGAGAATACCTTATGGTAGCAGCTTTTATACCTGATACATTTCACAGCAAAGAGAAGCTGCCGTTTTCTTCCCTTTCACGTGCATTTAATTCCATTTCATTTCATGTCTCTAAAGACATTGCATTACGAACTTCACCACACAAACAAAGCTGTTGCACAAGTATTGTATCAGCTTTGTTTTAATCAGCCGCGTTAGCCCATAGCAAGAGTACTTTCTGATTCAGTATTCAGATAATACCATTCTACTGCTTGATGGGGCCACCATATTACAAATAACTAAATTAATATTTCAAGGCCCATATGAAAGAGACTTTCAAGTTCAAACACTTGCACAATCTGGTCTTATACTTCCAGTATCATGATAAGTTGCAAAGTCGACTCTCATTTGATCTACGCAGATATCACCACGGGATTACGATCGTCAGGTGTTCAACATGCTCAAGCCCAGTTCCTTCCTGACGTACCGGAAGCTCTATTCACACTCTGTGCTCGATGAAGTAGCGGCGGGGAGGGCGGTTGTGCTCAGCGATCGTACAACGGCTATGTATAAGCTGGCATCTCTATGCAAGTGTTACCCTGACCATGAATTCTACATTGCCCGGCACCGATTCTTCTTGAATCCGCTGGTCGTCTACTACAGCCGGAGGCAGAGCGCAGTGGCTAAACTGATGAAAAAGTGGGGAAAATGGTAGGTGGTGGCCTGTGAACTACCGCGGTCAACTGCGTTCACAGTAATCTTCTAAGCGAAGTCTGCCGAGGTAGAGCGGTAGTTTTGCTGCTCGGCTACTGGCCCAAAGGTTGCAAGTTCGATTCTAACAGCAGCGGTCACATTTCGATGGAGGTGAAGTGCTATGGAGGCCAGTATACTGTGCAGTGTCAGGGCACGTTAAAGAACACCACATGGTCGAAATTTTCGGAGCCCTCCACTAAGGGGTCTCTCACCATCATGTCATGCTTTCGGAACTTGAAGCTCCAGATGTTAATCTTCTAATCTTCTCAGTGAATTCGAGTAGCGTGAGCTGAGGAGATTGTTGGTAAAATATATTTCGTAAACTGCCCAGGCACCACACTACAAAGAAGAGAGGACAAACGCAGATCGTGTCTGTTTTCACACTGGTGTCTCGTCCCTAGAATAGTTCAAATTTACAGAATATCTTGTAAGTGGTCACCATATGCGCGTTTTCTGGCCAATGTCGCTCGTGAGCCGCTGCTGCAAATACGTGATGTAAGGAATAGTTGACAAACAAGAAAAAGTATAGTGATTACAATATGGTTCACGCATTAAAATTCAAAGTTCACCACACCGATTTGAAACACAATGTCATTAGTTGCGAGAACATAAAATGTTTTCGTTGTTTTCTTTTGTTTTTGTAGTTATTCGTGGTGCTAAAGCACTGTGCAATATATTTATAGTGAAAATATGTTGCATATGAAATAACGGTGCAATATCTCCATGCATCATTTTATGTTTATTTTAGCACGCACATATCCTTAAATATAATGCCAGAAGCCGGAGATTTGAAAGGGCCATTCTTTAACATTGTGATCTATACAGGGCCGGAAGAGTATTTGCTTAATTTTGCCCCCACTAATCAGGAAATAACTGGAGGTACGGTGAGATTTCTTTGATAATCACAAGGGACATAATGGTAACACACACTTTTTGTAATTTTTATATTTGACTTAGGGTCAAGTGGTTGGACGAGGCTGGCGTAGTGAGCAAGTGGCATCACGACACGGTCTCTTTGGGAGCGGACTTCTCTCGTTGTCCTAAGGTTCAGCAGGGGGAGGCAGAGACACTGGATTTCGACCATCACCGCTCTGTCTTCTTACTCATTGTGGTTGGCAGTGGTCTTGCTTGCGTTGTATTCCTAGCAGAGGTGTTGGTAGCCAAAAGAGTAGGCGCTTACGTTGGCGCCGGTCGTCGAATGCGCCCACGCATCAAAACCATAAAAATAATAGCTGCAGGACATCGAATTAGACTGTAAAATCGCCTTCTTACGCGTTTGTCTAGAGTTCAAAAGTACACTCAGTAATGCTTGTGCAGCCATCAATCAGCAGAAATAGCCCCGCCGCGGTGGTCTAGTGGCTAAGGTACTCGGCTGCTGACCCGCAGGTCGCGGGTTCGATTCCCGGCTGCGGCGGCTGCATTTCCGATGGAGGCGGAAATGTTGTAGGCCCGTGTACTCAGATTTGGGTGCACGTTAAAGAACCCCAGGTGGTCAAAATTTCCGGAGCCCTCCACTACGGCGTCTCTCATAATCATATAGTGGTTTTGGGACGTTAAACCCCAAAAATCAATCAATCAGCAGAAATAGAAGCACACAAAAGACGCCGAAATATGTCCCTAGCATGAACCATGAAAAATAGCCAAAATTCAACTCGTTTATTTGCGAACGTTAACGCTGCAGTAAAGCTCATTCTGTATTACAACCAGTGAATAGCACCTCTGTCATGCATGGTTTAGCCCAATCCAAAAGGTTTTGTGGATTGTTATAGAGGACTGCCATACTGCAACCCATTAACACATCAGTTAACCTTAAGGGGACACTGTCATGACTTTTGACGGGTATTGCTATCTTTTCAGTAGAGAAAAATGACCCATGTTTCCATGCCTGATGTCATTGTTCCATATTTTCAATGTCATTATTCAGTTTAACTCTATAGAAACTATCTCGGCACAGATATTCTTATTATAAAATGCTCCAGTTCTCTTTTTTCCTTATCTTCAATGTTACAAAACTAACACATTGAGTTGAATTCATTTTTTTCATGCCAATACCTGTCAGTTCCTTATATATGAGCAAGTCTCGTGGCGTCATTGAATGTTGTGGTGCCGCATAATAACTACTCAAATTCACTGAAGCCAGCTATCCCAAATACAGCTTAAATACATTTATCGAAACTTGAAGTATAAACACAATTTTTGGCCCTCTCTGCACCTACTCCCAAGAAAATACCTGTCGTTTGGCTCAACAAGCAAAATATTGAAAGCTTGCCAGTGGAGAACCGCATCCCCTCATGCACAATTATATTAACATAATTGCACTATGAACCGGTCTACATTACATAGCATTCGCTTCTAATCGCCACATTCACTGCCGAACATACTCTCTTTTTTGTGGAACAGCCAAGTCTCTCTAATGAAATGCATCGAACCAGCACATTGTCAGTGCCATTTAAATACTGTAAGGTGAATTCCAAATGACTTCTGCGAAAACCCGCAAGGTGGCGAAAGCGTATGTTTTTTTTTGTGGCTGTATGTATAGAAATCCGTATGGATTTTCTTGTGGCTTTGCACTACATTCCATGAATAATAAATATTCTATTCGTAAAGCTGTGGTGAATCCTTTTGCATTGAGTCCTTCACTCCTGTGTGCAAGTGTAACGAATAATGTGCAAGCGTAAGGAAACACACCTTCCCGTTCACGATGACCGAAACGCAGAGCATCGTATCAACACAGGTATGTCGCATGAAAAGTACACTTTTAATTTTCAAATGCGGAGCACTTCTTAGTCACACCATGTTACTTGTCGTCGATGTCCACGCCCACAGTGCGCATGCTCGGCTCGTCTCCCCTCCCTTTCTTCCCTTTCTTCACCTTTACCTCCCCCTCTTTTGCTTGACTTTACGCTTAGCTTGACTCGAGTAGATACGATGGAAGCAACAGATAGCAACTGTGCCTTCAACCAGTACTGGGGCACGACCCAACATCATCGTCCCACCACTCGTTCAATCCAACGTCAGCCCACCTTCACCGTCTTCAGCCTCAACAACAGCAAGTTACGCAGAAGACAAGGCTACGAAAAGACAAGCATACAACGATGAACGCAAGCGTTTGAAGCGAGCTGCGGATCCTTCACTCGCGGAACGAGAAGCAGTGGCAAAACGGCAACGCCGAGCTGCGGATTCCGAACTTCGTGCACGAGATCCAGTGGCGAAACGTGAGCAGCGAGCTTTAAGACCAGAGGCACGTGAGCGAGAAGCGGCGTGCAAACGTCATTATCCAGAGGCGGCTCCGGAAGCTGCTCGTAAATGCCAGCGCGCTGCGAAAGCGGTGGGGCGAGACAAGCAGTTTGCGCAGCCAGCCACTCGTTTCAAATGCGACTTCGAAGACCACAGCTTCGGACACAGCTGTAAGGTGTGCAACCGACTGTGCTTCGACAACGACCTTACGCTGGTCGGCAGCATCAAGAACAAAGCGAAGCAGACTAACGCGCTGCGGGTTCTTTGGAGCACGTTTAGCAACGTCGACTTGAAGAGTGGCGGCGTCAACGACAACGTTAAAAGCGACAACAATGACGACGAGAGACTGCTGGAGCCGTTCAAGTCGTACTTGATGTGCGCATCGTGTAAAGACTCGTTGGTACGTGGGCACGCACCGTCGATGAGCGTGACCTACGGTTACTGTTACCCACCTCTACCAGCACACCTACTCGAGATGAATGCCACCTGGTAAGTCCCAAACCATACCCAATTACGCAACATCCATGATATACCCCCCCCCTCTCCTTCTGCGACGCATTTACTCGAGTTACCCCCATGGGAAGATGCGGACGGCATTTAGAAATGATAGTCTTTCTTGAAGTATACTTCGACGCAAAAATTTTGGTCTGTCTGTCTGTTTTTCCGCCGTAACAGTACCCGAAACGGCACATGGTGATACCCCAAACGGCCGACCCCATCCACAGCGTCCACCTATATTGCTCAAGTTTCAGCATTCATAATTTTGCCATTGTCATTTAAAAAGCAATAATTGCGCATATCTGAGGCACGATAACACGTCAACGTTTTGTATTTGTCTCTCCATAATAGAGAAGGCACACATAGGTTATTCCAAGGACCGTAGCGTTTATCACGCTGCGCTGACAAAGTAACGCGACGCTCAAAAAGGCAAGAGTTTCCAACGCTTTGCTAAGATGACACGGTGGTGGCAGCCAAGGTATACGGTAAATTTCATGGTACCGTAAAGCGCGAATAAATATCTTGAGCTTTTCGAACATTTGTATTCAAAATGGGTCGTTTCCTTATTGTGACATCAAAAAGGCAGTCAAAAAGGCAGTTTTTAATCAATATCGAGCCAAACATTCCAAATGTTTCAATAGGCCTGAGCCGAATCTATTAAACCAGCGCTGCGCCACAAATGGTGACGAAACCAACCAACATGGTCTCACTCAAGTAGTTTCATTCCTGTTCTAGTTGCTTTGTCATCGTGTTTTCGTCCCACAATTACGTTTTTGGAAGGCGATGTTGCACTTACTGAAGCACATGGTGTTCGATGACAAATCTCAATTATACAGAGTAAGCGGGTGACTTTCCTGCCTTTTTTGCCTCTTAGTTATTATTGTTGACTTTAGCGCTACAGTACCCCATCCTCAGTTTACTTCAACATACTATATTTAGACTAACATACGCATGAAATGCAGATATTAGGCACTTATCTATATCTTAAAATATAAAAGAAACTGCGTTCGAAATGACGTGGCAAACAAATGAACTGGAACAATTTCAAGGCCTCAATAGATGACAAGAACGAGCAGACACTGCTGACAGTCCAGAATAGTGCGCCTTTCGCCAGATAGCACCACTCGATTTTCCAGTCTAGTAATCGCCATAACGCCAAATCGGTGAAGCCCGGCCCCAACGGAAGTACAAGTATGAAAATAATTGTATCGCAATATATCGCTATATCATACATTTCAATCATCTTACACTTATTTTATTAGGTAAGTGATGCCTAGCGGCAATGTCGCAATCTCTATGAACCAAATAAAAACTTCTTCAGAGTTGACGATATTGGGCGATGTAGATTTCAGCCAAAATATATATTTGTTGTATTTAGGGAGGGGAACATGCCGGCAAAAAGCTGCATGGGAAGACCTGACTATATTATCAGTAGTAAAAAGAGCATTTTTCTCAAATTCAGTTAAAGTGCATTAGACTCTTTTAGAAAAAAACTAACGCCTTATACACGCCGTGGCTGAGAATGATAACCACTGTAACAAGCATCATGACGCCCGCAGAACAGCGTTCTTAAAAAGCACGAATACGAGAGCAGAAGCGAGAATGCGCCCGTAAACTTCGCATTCCGTGTTCGGGCTCATACAGGATGTGTGCCGATAATTGTGTCTTCCATAAAATGGAGGGTACAATTTACATAATTCACAAACTCTGTGAGCTGGTTTAGGTACAGTAAAGAGAGAGAGAAAGAGATAAATAGAGAGGAAAGGCAGGGAGGTTAACCAAGCTTGGCTCGGTTGGCTACCCTACACTTGGGGTGGGGGAAAAGGAGAATTATAGAACGGAAAGAGATAGAAAAGAAGAGGAGTAAGAGATAGAAGCATGAATAGTCAGCTCGAGACTACACAGCACGGTCTCGCACAGTTCTTTCACAAGCGGTCGTGAAGTCTGTTGGTCCTTAAAAAGTACAAGAGGGCTTTCGTGGCTTTGCGCGTATGGGAAGCCGTCGGCCAAGGTCACAGGATCTTTTCTTCTGTAAGCGGCCGTGAATCCAGCTGACAGAGCTTGGCTTCCATAATACGTCGTTCGGTCTGGTATGCTGGGCAATGACATAGAATGTGCTCAAGCGTTTCCTCGCAGGCGCAGATGTTGCATGCCGAAATGCTCGCCATTCCAAGGAGACGAGAGTACGAATTCGTAAATTCCACGCCCAACCTCATGCGACACAGTAAAGTTTCAGTTAGGTACTGTAGCTGTCTAAGGTGGTCACTAAGATATCAGTTTAAGATAACAAATGATGTTTTCTAAACGCCCCGCAATATTTAGCGAATAATATTGTTAAGGAACCACGCGAACATAGATATGTACCGAGTCCTCTAAAGTGACATCAGTTTGTGTGGTGCGCTTGCCCGTGTGGCTTTTTAACCATCTCTGTATAAAATTACATTCCTTTGTAAATAAGTATCTAATGTACCTCTCGTCTCCACAATAATAATAGTATGAAGCGTTCTAAAGAAATAGATATTAGGAAACTCTGAGGAAAAGCACGCTGTTCATTGTTCGTTAGACGACTATTTTACACATATTAAACAATCATGTGGCAAAGTTTTGTAAAACCAAAACATAGCCGATTCCCTTTCTTGGCGCTGAAACCAAACTTCAAAATTTTGATGTTCAGTTTATATCCCCAACATATCAATATTTTTTCTACAGCCATACATCTGGTTTACATACTTATCCTGCTTCCAATGCTGTTTTCTTCTCTTCATGTGATTTCGCGTGCGGCTACTTTTCAATTTTATTTCCTCAAGAGATCATGGTAGTCGTCGTAAATGGCATGGCAGGGACACTTTCCTGAGGATGGCAGAATTCAAACAAAAATAAAATACTGGTAAGATAACTAAGTTGTTTGGAGCACTAAATTAGCATTCTGGCTTGAGTTCAATGAATCGGAACCTTGCCGGCTTGTCCGGTGCATTGGCCAGTTTTCCGACGAATCCAATGTCTTCGTAATGGTACTCAATCTTGTACTTTGACAACAGCTGCAGAGAGAAATGAATAAGCAATGAATACATAACCCTGCGGCATATGGTATCTTTATGTGTTCATGTGTATGGAGATAAAGAGCTCAGTTGCCAGGCTGAAAATTTCACGAAGATTTCACGGAAGTAGTGCTGCTGAGCACGCGAATTCCCCTAATTATTATAATGGTAGGTTGCCTCATTCGAAATTTAGAATGTGCCCGCCTCCTTGCCTTTCTGTCGTTTTTAGTTTTTATCTTTAGACTTCGTTTCGAAGCATATCATGCCCCATTAATAACGAGATAGTGCCAAAGCGCCCATTTAGCAGATATTCCAATGTCGGCGTGTCTTTATCACGACATTTTCTTGCTGATGTCGTAAGAGACAGGAAGCTGTATCTACGAACCATGCTCTGAACTATTTCGCCACAAACTTCTTTGAACGACCAAGTATCTTTTTTTTCAAATACCATGATTATCTTAGTTTGAAAACAAGCATTTCGATAGGATGCATCGCCGGCATCCCTGTCATCTTTGACTGTCACCCGATCATCGCCGCGTTACCAGAGCTTATGTCGAAGGCCATTCACTGGTGGGGCGTAAGTGTGCCGATGGTTGTGAACACCTACATTCACTAGCGGTATCACTTGTTTGGGCACGCTGAGGAAATTTGGTGCTGCAAACTCTTTAAACGTGTCGGCGTTTCTTCAATTTAGGCTGACCTTTTTGTGACTGTAACCCTGCGCGACACTCTCCCTGTGTATAAGGAAATTTTGTCCATTTGGACAGCTTTGTTTTAAACGTTCGTGAAGTCACTCAATCTAAAGATGCGCCACGCCGCGGTGGTCTAGTGTCTAAGGTACTCGGCTGCTGACCCGCAGGGCGTGGGTTCGAATCCCGGCTGCGGCAGCTGCATTTCCGATGGAGGCGGAAATGTTGTAGGCCCGTGTGCTCAGATTTGGGTGCACGTTAAAGAACCCCAGGTGGTCGAAATTTCCGGAGCTCTCCACTACGGCGTCTCTCATAATCATATAGTGGTTTTGGGACGTTAAACCCCACATATCAATCAATCAATCAATCAATCAATCAATCAATCTAAAGATGCGAGTTCAATCAAATTCCGACGGTCAGTATACAAAGCAGAGTGTTGGCATATGTGTGTATGTTCACTACCAATAGACTCTTCGCAGGTGGCAAGGCTACATATTTCATTCAGATTGATAAGGTTTAACGTCCTAAATCCACCATATGATTATGAGAGACGCCGTAGTATAGGGCTCCGGAAATTTCGACAAGCTGGTGTTGTTTAACGGGCACCCAAATCTGAGCACATAGGCCTGCACCATTTGCGCCTCCATCGGAAATGCAGCCGCTGCAGTCGGGATTCAACACCGCGACCTGCGGGTCAGCAGCCGAGTATACTTAGCCACTAGACCACTTCGGCGAAGCGCATTTCATTCAGAATATGAGAGCGCGTTCTACATTGAAACCATGGCTTTCATCACCTAAAATACCAGACATTGCTTTTTCTCACCTTTACAAGGAGAATCCAAACTTCCAGTTCAGCCATTCTTCGGCCAAGACACATCCGTGGGCCGAAGCTGAACGGTAAAGAGGCGTACGGGTGAAGGGTCCAGTCATCACGCTGCTCTTCGGACTTGAGCCAGCGCTCAGGAAGAAAGGCGTGTGCATTAGTGAAGTTCTCCTCTAGCTGACTCGCGACGTAGTTTTCCGTAAACACTGGAGTCTGAAAAGTTCATTCGCCACATTTTATGCATTTTGCATCGCCTATTCAAGAATAAACATCTGTGAATTACTGTTTTTATCCCACAACTACTGAAAAGTTCACCTTTGCCAAGTTACGTATGTTTCACGAGATATCGTGCGCGTGCCCTTCTCCTTGCAAGAACTTACACAGGTTTGGATTTATTCATGTAACCTTCTAATTACGTTCTTTTGTGAAATTCAGCCTGCCACTTTTGCATGCTCAATAATCATAATGACTTTCTCACTTCGTACCCCATCATCCTGACATATAAATAGTACATTTGTTTACCCATTAAAAGTTAACTTGACATCCATTAGAAGTTTGTTCACTACGAAGAGCTTCGACGCTGACAGGAGCTGACACTGCAGAGCTGACAGGAGTTTTCCAGTCATAATCTCGAGCTTTGTATTCCTTAGGAGGAGGGGGAATGAGAGAAGGGGAGAATAATTTTCACGACACACTCCCCTATAATTAAGTGAATGTTTGGTGTGCAGCTGGCACCCCTGCCTTTCTAGGTAATGTAAGAGATGTCGCACCACCCTTCGCCCCCTTCAACCTATGCGCACGCATAAGTGCCTTGTACAGGGCATACCAATGTAGTTTCTTAAATAATATTCTACATTACCCTTCTGCTATGCCGGGTGGCATAGCCGGTATGCCTGCAGCTAGTTTCTCCGTCAGAAATTGGGGAAACCGACAACGCCTTTCAACAGTTCACTTCGGTCTTACATTCTGTACATTGAGAACGTGTTAAACACTGGACAACAAAGAATTTACCTATTTCAAGCAATGTCTACTCACACCTGCTGGAATTGTGTAGCCGGACATGACAACATCATGGTCCAGTTTTCGGAAGACGCCGGAAAGCACTGGGTTTAACCTGCATAAATATCCATATGGTATAGGGACAACAGGAGTGGCTCATCTCTCTTTGTTCGATTTTATTTCATTCTGTATTAGGTCATGAAAATCTGGGTAAGACCGATCAAAAAATCGACAACTTTTTTCTATCATATTATTTATTTACTTATTTAATATTGCAAATCAAGAACTGTTCCAAGCAAAACAGGCACAAGAGGCGCGATATAAACAAAAACACACGTGATAACATAATAGTATATCACGATAAATGGAATAAAAGCGCGTACTAACAGAACAGATATAACGTGCCGAAATATTGCATAAAATAGAAGCATAACACAAATTGACAGTGCATATTGTAGTTCTAAACAACAGAAAATTGGTTGAGATCAGTTAAACAGTTCCACTTTGATACAATACGAGGCAAAAAGGAAAACTGAAACACGTTTGGTTTTCGGAAAACACAGGGTTAAAGAACGGGCGTGATGTTGACTCGTATGCCTAATGGACAGAGGAGATACTTATGCGTGTGAGTCAGGGGCTAAATGATTAACAAGAAGATAGAGAAAATTAAGGTGGATCCTCTTTAGTCGTAATGAAAATGCTTCCATGTTGTTAAGTCATGAGTTCCGTTGGTCAGTCCGTAGCAAACCTAACAACCTTTCTCTGTACTGCTCCAAGATTTTAGTGTTATAATTAGTGAAGGCGTCCAATGCAATGGAAGAGCATTCTAGTTTTGGTCTCATGTGCACAAAGTAAATAAGTAGTTTTCTGTTAGAAGAATATTTTCCAAGTTTATGTTTTAGAAAACACAGGCTACAGAAGGCAGATGAACATACGGTATCTATGTCAAGTACCAAGACAGGTCATTTGGTATTTTTATGCCTAGATATTTGTAGTTGTTTATCTCTTGTAGTGATGACGAGCCGAGGTCATTAGTAAAATGATAGGGTATTTTTGAATGAGGCATACAAAGATAGTTTTTTTTGTTGTTGTTGTTGCCATACCGTTGCCATTACACCAGTATAGTACATAATTAACACTCAAGTTTGGGTTCTGTTCATCATTACATCAAGAAGCTTTACAAAAGAGTGCACAATATTCCGCGAACACTGTGATTTGAGTTCTTGGTAGTACTGTGTTTTAAATTACGTTTACGTAAAATAAAAATGATAGCGGTCCTAGAACACTACCCTGTGGCACGCCAGATGTTAGATGAAGAGAGCTCGAATTGTTCCAATCTGTTGAAACAAACTGTCAACGTTCTGTTAAATAGTGTTGTATCCATGCATTGACTATGTTAAGTCAATTCCCTGAGATTCATAATTGTCCCTGAGATTTATAATAAGTTTATGAAGGATAACTTTATCAAATGCCTTGCTAATAGCGTATTAGTTTGGGCGTTTTCGAGCGCTCTAGACTGCTCTGAAAAGTGAGTGCGTCTTTGATTGGTAGAATTAGAGCGCTCAGGCTTCCTTCGGTTCGCTCTTTCAGAGCGTCGGCCTCTGACTAGGAGCGCTCTCGACCGCTCAGACTTCAAAGTGGGAGCGTGGCGCGATCTGACAGAGAGGACGGATCACGTGACACAAGCCGGCCAATCACATGGCCTCCAGCAGGTGAATGAGGTGAAGTGCGAAGAAAGTGGTGAAGGAAGGAACGAGGTGAAGTGTGAAGGAGTGCGACTATGCATTTCAGATGAGGGCATAGCCGGACGCGTAATACTTCGTGCACGTGCGTTGTTAATGGCGTTTTTGCGCACGTGTGGGGCTAATTCGCATATGCGAAGCCATAAATGCACCATGTCAATAACAAGGCGCCTAGCGAAGGCGGAGGAAACGTAAGTGTTGTCGCCCCACCGCGGTGGTCTATAGTGGCTAAGGTACTCGGCTGCTGACCCGCCGACACTCATTTGCGAGATCGAATCCCGGCTGCGGTGGCTGTATTTCCGATGGTGGCGGAAATGTTGTAGGCCCGTGTGCTCAGATTTGGGTGCACGTTAAAGAACCCCAGGTGATGGAAATTTCCGGAGCCCTCCACTACGGCGTCTCTCATGATCATATAGTGGTTTTGGAACGTTAAACCCCACTTATCAACGTAAGTGTTCTCGTTACAGCAGCTCGCAGACAGCCTAGTGATTTGCCTTGAAGGTAGCAGTTCGTACGAGCACGGTCGCTAGATTTATGTGCACAGCTCAGGAGGCTTTCAATACACCCTGACAAGACAGAGAAAGAGAGAGTAAAAGAAAGGTCAGACATGTCACAGATGTCCACTGAACTGTTCGGCACCATCTGTTGACGCGGCGCAGCAATCTCTACCAGGCAGCTTCTCGCGCTGGTTGCATGGTGGCGCTACAAGCGCGCTGCATATAGCTGCTCCAAGCGCTCTGAGATCACCGATGTATTCGGTCGGTACACTTCCTCTCGCGCTCCGATTTCGAGCTGCCTCTGCATCTGGCGACTCTGAGCGAGAGGACCAGAGCGGCCAATCGTATACGCCATAAGTTAAACCCTCGGTCTAGGAATTTCAAACCTGCCGTTGTTGACTTCTGACCACCGGTTCAACAACTGGAATTCCGCGACACGTGTACATCCTCTACTCCCCTTCCTCCACTTCCTCATTTTCTTTTTATTCACTGAATACCCCCTTCATTCCTTCCTTACTCATACAATTAGTTACAGCCTTCCTCCCCCACTCTATCACACCCGCTTATCTCATGTTACCCGGGCCCTTTCCCTCCTTTCTTAGGATAGAGAGTACGAGGTGATGGTAATAGAAACATTTATTGCCACTTTAGAGCGTGGGGGCCAAGCCCCCTCATGGCACGTGGGCGCTCCCTCATGGTGAGAAGGCACCCTTACAAAGCAAAGAAAAACCCTAGAAGTGCGATTCTCTTCATGACGCACGAGAGGATGACGCGCTAGCGCTGAAGAAATCTGTTCTGTTCCAACCTTGAGGAAGACAAGTCTACCTGTCATAACGTCATCTCGACACAATCTCTGTTTACGGATTTTT
Organism: Rhipicephalus annulatus; assembly: GCA_013436015.1. Lineage (NCBI taxonomy): Eukaryota > Metazoa > Arthropoda > Arachnida > Ixodida > Ixodidae > Rhipicephalus > Rhipicephalus annulatus. The sequence continues at coordinate 1,330,826 of WOVY01000265.1, read as the reverse complement.
CATTGCTAAAAGGAAGTAATATGACGTCCGTTTGATTGCTTCTATACAGAGTTTCTGCCAATTATTGAATCACTAAGACTAACTGAAGTATGGTTGAATACCTTTTCAAAAACCATGCTGCAAATTAGTACAGGGTTGTTTTTTTTTCGAGAAGTTTCACAACGCACTTGCATATTAGGTGTTCAAGCATTTTACATATTGACGATTTTAATGAGAGGGGATAGTCGTTTTCTACAAGTAAATGGTTGCCTTTCCTAAAGACGGGAACAACGCGAGTCCTCTTCTAATCAGAGTACTCTTGCTCTAGACAACTCTCAGATCTCCGTTGTAGGAGATTATTAGTGGCTTGAAACGACAACAAATGACATATTGGCACGTTTGTTGTAACTAAAGAAATTGTCTCTGTGTTAGAACTACAGATTTTTTTCTTCATATTATCGGCTATAGTACTCCTCAGTTTTATATTGGTTGGACGCTAGCATGCACATGACTACATCATGTTTCTCGCTCGTAAACAACTGGTTCTCATATTTTCAACTGGGAGTTGGGTATACTATTAGGGGTTCAGCATGAAAATTACGCGAACAAGAACGCACACACACCATCGCTACTGTGCGAGTCTGGGTCTTTCGATCGTACCTGTCTTTTTTTTTCATTCTCATTCCTTAAAAGTATGGCAAATCAACAAGCCCGGACAGCCATCTTTGGCAGTTCATTCTGTGTCTCTACGCCATTGAAGTGCCATTGATACGCAAATGAATTTATGGTTGATGATTGTGATGGGTATCAAATATATATGAAATGAGATTCCTAAAAAGAAAAGATTTTTTAGCACATTTTGTTAAAATTTTAGAAATCAGTATATTCATGAGCTGCGTGTACACGACTGGTTCTAAGCTTTTTTTGTTTTGCTTGAGGCACCCCGTACGGTCACCACTTTTAAATCATAAGCTTGGGACAAAGACCGAATACCAGAACGGCATCCGGATTTCAGAAATACTGGCCGTCAATTTGCATATGTTTTTTCACACCTAAGTTCAAAGCTCTCTTCAAAAAATTACCCACCTAAGGGGCCTGATTTCAAACGGAACGTTGGATGACACCTTAATTCCTCCCGCTCCAACTCCTTGAGTGCCCATATTTTGTGACTACAGGTATCTACCGGGAGGAGTATGGAGACCCCTGCGGAAGAGACTGCATTAACTTCCATCCTACCTTAGCGATTCCTTGAGGCAAGCCTTCACATATGGCAAGTTGTTGAGATGCTGAGGTTCCACAGCCCGACAGTTTTCACCCACAACGGACAGCACCTCCTGGCGCGCCCTTTCTTGTGCTTCAGGATTTCTTGCTAAGTTGTAGACGCAAAATGTGGCAGAGCTCGAGGTCTGGTAACAGAAAGTATGGGAATCAATTATTAACACCATTTTTTGTGCTGGTTGGTTGTGTAATGCAAAAAATATTGACAACACGACAAATAAATTTCCAATGGCTAGCGAGGGGACACCGAGCACGCATTGGTCGGGGTCCCCTCGTTCGTTTCTCACTTATTTCGAGTGTTGTCAATATCTCGTTAAAGGTAGACAATTATACACGTGGCAAAGACTCCAACCGTTAAATTGCACTCAGTTTTCTTTTCGGTTCAAGCATTTTTTGAATGCACAAAGCACTTCAATTCAATTCAATTCAATTTTATTTGATGCCAAGGATGGGGGCAGGCTCGGGAGAAGAGTGACGTTTTGTCACTTGAGGAGAACCCGAGCATGGCAAGCAACGTGGACATGAGTAAAGAAACATAAGCCATGAACATATAAGCAACGAACATAGGCCATGAGATGTTTAGCGCAGTACAAGTCGGAAGATGCACGTACAGTAATGCTATGTACAGAGACTAATATGCGCATTTCCGATGGAGGCGGAAATGTTGTAAGCCCGTGTGCTCAGATTTGGGTGCACATTAAGAACCCCAGGTGGTCTAAATTTCCGGAGCCCTCCACTACGGCGTCTCTCATAATCATATAGTGGTTTTGGGACGTTAAACCCCACATATCAATCAATTAGAGACTAATATGCGTAAGTAGTTCGGCACAAATTCCGAAGTACAATGCAAAATATGACGGAATGCAAAATACTATATATATATGACAACAATGCTATGCATAGAAATTGCGTGTACACACATACACATAAATATACACACATATATGCAGATGCATAAACAGACACATATATATACACATACATACACATATATACACACACATATATATATATATATATATATATATATATATATATATATATATATATATATATATATATGACGCTATGATCAATGGGCGACGTGGCCTGGCTCATACGCCATGTTTGATCCGTTCTGCACTTCTTCCTTCTTGACCTCTACTAACCATCACTTGATACGTCACACGATTTCCACCATGTGTCCGTTCACAAGTGCACCAAAACGTATTAATGAGCCTTTGGGCTGCCCTCTTCGTTTCCCTGGTTGTCAGTTAGAGCAGACACCATTTCACGACGAGGGCACTCATTGTGCCAGTGAAACTGATTCGGCAAACCAGCAGATGCACAATGTCGGCACTCACTGTGAGAGGTGCGCATCAATCTTGTAGGGAGCCATGGTCGCGTAGAATGAGGCTCTCGACGCATGAGCTGCTGTTTTGACGAGTGTTGGGAAGCATCTCTGTGGACAGAGTCTTCCGCTTGAAGCGCAGCAGCAAGCCACTTGGCTGGGGTGGTGAGCGTCAATCCAGCGAGGCGCCTTTCGATCTCTTCAGGTACACCATCAGTCAATCCTGATACTATGTGAACGTCTTTTAAGTCTGCGAGGCGACCAAGGTGTGTCTTCTCTTCGAAGTAGTGCCTGATGCGCTGTTCTCTTTTGAGCCTGCAGTGTATGAATTGGCGGAAAGGCTCGCTAACAGGTGTAGAAAATCGTGATATTATGCTTGTTTTGATGCCTTCCCACGTATCTTCTGCGTCGAAAATCTCGGTGAGGTACCAGCGGAATGCCTCACCTTCCAGGTACTCGCTGATGCAGTTGATGCGATCTCGTTCGGACCAGCTGACGTAGCTCGCCTTCGTTTCGAAGAGGTGCAACCACTTGTCAACGGGGACGTCGTCTTCAGCTCCGGTGTATTTCGGCAGGCTGATCATCTTCTTTGGTGGGCTCATGATGTTGCTGCGGTAGATCCTGTCGACCTGGGACAGCGTCTCGCTCCGAGACCAGAACAGTAGCTGGTCGTGACAAACGCCGCTTCAGACCAACGTGGGAGCGAGGTGGGGCGATGCCCACTCCTGAACGCACCCGAGGACTTCAACGCCGGGACGAGGCCCGGCCACGGAGGGTCAGAACGAGCAGCCGGGGCGTGGCCCGAACTTGTACTTGCTCTCTGCTCTCTGGGGTTAGGTGGGGCGATGCCCAGTCCAGGAGGCACCCGAGGACTTCAACGCCGGGACGAGGCCCGGACACGGAGAGTCAGAACGAGCAGCCGGGGCGTGGCCCGAACTTGTCCTTGCTCTCTGCTCTCTGGGGTTAGGTGGGGCGATGCCCAGTCCAGGAGGCACCCGAGGACTTCAACGCCGGGACGAGGCCCGGACACGGAGGGTCAGAACGAGCAGCCGGGGCGTGGCCCGAACTTGTCCTTGCTCTCTGCTCTCTGGGGTTAGGTGAGCTGTCCCCTAGACCAACGTGGGGGTGAGGTGGGGCGACGCCCAGTCCAGGACGCACCCGAGGACTTCAACGCCGAGATGAAGAACTCCCAGCCACTTCATCAGTGTCTCATTATCGACGCAGTACTACACAAGACGCCCTGACCATACATCGACTACGGAATCATCTCCTAGCCGCACACAGCGACCAGCACCATGACAGAATCATCGACCGACCTTCCCATCCCCAAGTACACCGGAGCAGCGGATGATGGACCTGTACAGGACTGGTTCGACCTGTTCGAGTTCCACGCTACCGCTGCATCTTGGTCGGAACGGGAAATTGTTACGAACTTCAGCGACTACGTCACCGGTGAGGCATTTAAATTCTACCTCACCCACATATTCGACAACGATGAGTCTTGAAAAAAGATAAAACAAGAAATGATCGTTCGGTTTAAAAAATACGGTGACGACTACGACGAAGACTCGCATGTAACCCACCATCCACAGACAACTGCACTCAGTCGTCAATTTTACAGGCAGTCTTCAACCATTCGAACGCACAACAAGATTCGACCTCTGACAAAAGACAAAGTGGCACACGAGTTCAGCGGCAGACGACAACGCGTATTTTGGGAAAAACACAGCCATCGAGCGCGCCTCCCTTCTGCACAAAATTTGGCATTTGCGAAGTCATCGCTTCAGCATATGACCCTAGACGTTGCCCAACCACCTGATGCCGTTCACTCTTCGTCTGGCATACGTGGTCCACCACCTGGGTTTTCATCACGCGGTTCTTCAAGCGCTCCTAACGCTCACCATTTGCCTTATAAGGACGCCGTATTTATGGTAGATGACCTGGCGCATCTGGAAAATACCCTGTCGAGCCATGCTCCTTCCACACGGGTTCATGCATCGCCGTCCAGTCCATACACACCCGACAGTGGAAGAAACACCGAAGGCTCCGACGCATCGAACGTCGCACGCTGCAATGCGCAAGAGCCTATTATAGTGAACAGGGTAGAAGAAGCTTCTGAAGAACTTTCTACCAATTCTGAAGCACTATCTACATTGCCCGAAGTGCATGACAATAGCCCACAAACTGCCAGCTGCCGACTGGGCCCCACATCAAGTTGTGAAGAAAACGAGCGCGATGTTCAAGAAGGGATCTCACCGCAATGCGTTCCACAGCAACATCAGCAACGCCAGCAAAAGCAAGTCCAAGAATCGCAGACACTCCAACGGATACACCGACAAGGACAACGACGCAAAGTCAGCCTCTTAAAACAAATTCAATACGTCAGGCATCTTTGCATAAGGGATCGGTGCCAGAAACGCGTTTGGCACAAAATATCAAGACTGCGCCTGCCTAAGATTACAGCTCCGAAACCTCTGGAAACACCGAACAAGACAAGAAGTCACCAGTTCTACCACGCAAAGATTCAGACACCATCCCATTAGTTCACGACTACGAAGCCAACGCCACAGAAAACTACAAAAGGGACTGAACGCTATAATTTGTACAATGCACGAACATAGACATAATTCCTTGAACTTCAGTTCTTGTACACGCAGGCTGCAAGCACTAATTCTGCCTAAGCCGCGACACAGAATACAGCGCGTACGACAGAGGATTCTGCGCCTACGACATTCGACCTTAAAATGCTCCAAGGACTTCCAACCTTGTTCGTTCCTCGAAGGTGCTCATGTCACGTCATGGTCAGTGCAGTTTTGCAAGACGCGGTTACCTTCTCCAGAACGCCACAGCCAACCTCGCCCACCATAACTCCCCTATTTACCGGGCTGCTGCACTCTTTTCTGAAGTTTTGCGAGTTTACGGAACACCACGGGGCCATGAAAGCAATTGTGCATTTTGACATTTGTGACTTCTCAACCTCTCCTTGTTTACTTTTTGTTGTGCGTAATACATGCCTTCTTTCGTGGGGAGGGGGAATCGTGTGACGTATCAAGTGATGGTTAGTAGAGGTCAAGAAGGAAGAAGTGCAGAACGGATCAAACATGGTGTATGAGCCAGGCCACGTCGCCCATGGATCATAGCGTCACATATATACGTACATATATATACACATATATGCACATATACGTACATATACATACACACATATATACACATATATACACACACATATACATATTTAGACAGTTCCATGAATGCCTGGACCACCATTTTCTCGATTTTCACGATGAAAGCACTTCCCTAATGTCACGTGCACTGCATTTCTCAAGGACTTCTGTTGTAAGCGCACCTTTTACGGAACTATCTAGCGGGCTTCATTTGCCCCCCCCCCCCATGTTATGCTGTCGAGTGCAGCGCAAGTACATATAAGAGTAATTGAACCACAAACAGTATAGAACTGGGTCTATGGTTGTAGCCAGCTCCTTTCATATCCCAAGTGGCCTTTTCTTAAGGAAAGGGGTGAAAGTTTGTATACCTATTCTTTTTATTGTATGGAATAAGACGTCCCATTTATTGTAGAATCAGCCAACGAAAGATATTTCGGTACATGTCATGTGTGCAACATATATATATATATATATATATATATATATATATTGTGTGTGTGTGTGTTTACGGATAAATTCCTCAATGACAGCAAACCATCTGGGTCTATGATTTTAGTGTTGTAATCCAACAATATGAATAGGTCACATATTGAATAATTAAAAATTCCCCTAGCGAATCAGTGAAGTCGTGTTTCCCAGGTAGGCTGGGGGTTCTGTTCAGTGTGAGGATATGAAGAAATTCAGAATAACTGCAAGATCACATCTCATAAGCAGGCCGATGTCCTCTCGACAGAAGGCATCTTGCAATCTGAAGACAAGTTTTTGTTAAACGGCTGCTTGCATATTTGCCACGTTCCTTGCTGTTTGATATACCTTGCCCCGCATAAGATTCAAGATGCTCATTTAATAAAGAGGGTTCTGGAAATAATTCAAATAGCCAAGGTCCTTTAGAAGCATATATAAGAGTTCCCATACACAGGCATAGAAGCAGAAGCATGTCCGAAGCAAGCGAGGCAGCTTATCATAGTGCCCTCTCTCTTGTCTAACTCAGCACACCATCGTAACGACTCCTGGCCTTCTCCGCTAGCGACAATCAACCATCGGAAACATCTTGCTTCTCCTCTCCACCTCTCTACCTAATGGTGCTGCGGGTGAAGCTCTGTAGGGTGAGCTAATGTAGGTTGAGATCGTCATGAAACGCTCATTGTCGGCCTTGGTCATGTCACGATGCAACATTTCACGGAACCGCCAAAAGATCAGGATCAGAGCAAAGAAGAACAGTTTACGTTTATGCGCAAGAAGTGTGCGAGCCGTATCAGCCTAGTAGTCAGCCCGTCAAAGGCCTGGCTTCGTACAAATAGGCCTTTTCTGCTTTGCAGAGATCGGTCGGGCAATTGTACCGCAAAGGAGCAGCTGCAGACACGGTCACTAAAAGACTAATAGATACATATAGAAAGAATGTCTCACTTTAAACATTCTGTTTACGTTGGCTCGAGCACCATATTTCTAAAACACTTTTTTGATTTCAAAAATACCCTGTAGATATTACGATATCTGATTAAATATCATCTTCTGGAGTTCCTATGACATTGAAATGGGATCTCTACAGAAAAAAAAAACCTCACCTTTTTGCGCATTACGATATCGTTTGCACAAGGGCGTCTGTATTTCTTGGTTGAATTGTATTTCCACTGCTTGCGGAAATTTCAATTCACCGACTTATCAACAGGGTAGCTCCGAAAGAACTTGGAGGGCGCTTTTAAGCTTTGCCTTCGTGAGCGAAACGCTATGGTGTGATCGGGGACGTGTACATTGCCTTCAAACATGCTGCCAGGAAATAAACGTCTGTGTGCTTAACATTGGTTGTCTCGACCTATCCTAGAGAATTTGCTGAATGTGGAGGTTCTGAGTGCCCACTACGTTATAATGCTTCGATTTGCCATTTGGTGAAGTACCCACTACTTGTACGTGAAGTTTCCCGTGCACCTGTGGAGCTGCACTCTTTGTACCAGGTGGGAAGTTTACCCCCTCCCTTCTTTGCTTGCGCAATTCAGATGTTTTGACGCCTGCTACCTTTGCAGTATCCATCCATGCAATATCGCATGCACTAACGAGATTTTTTTTTCATTTTTTTTCGGAAGGTGTTCTAAGCAGTGACATGGATCCACAGTATAGACTTTATGGGAAGTTGCTGCCATCTGTCGGCCGTCATATGCATCCCGCCATGTTAGAGGCGGCAGAGCGCGGCGAAGTACTCACAGTCCGCGTTTGTTTACGTATACGTAAGCCTATCGACTTGAGGCGTGTATTGGCCGATAATCACAATTCAGGCGTATCGCTGCATCCCTTTCTGCACACAGAGAGGAACTCGGAGTGCTGAAGGAAGAAAGATAAACCATGAACTTTGCCCCTTGTTATTTTCCCAGCTGATGACGTTTCTAGCATGGGCTCCCGCTACTGCTCCCGAAACACGCGTTTGCGTTCTGCTTCTAAGGAAGTAAGACGTGCAATAACATTTGTACGTGTGTTCCCTCAAATTGCTCTCCACCGAAGCAAGACAGTTTTTGCATCAATTTCACTAGCAGCTGTTTAAGAAGTGAAGGCCACTCGTACGCTTCACGCAGAAGACTTC